>JABWIB010001658.1:30153-51473 GCA_016617825.1 Platyplectrum ornatum | reverse complement strand
CGTACAATGGGGGATACAAACAGACAGACAGAATGGGTGGGGGAAGAGGAGCCCTGCCCGCAAGCTTACATTCTAAGGGAGATTATGGATTTGATACATAGGGGTAAATACACATACACTAGGGACAATTTTAGACAGCTGCCAATTAACCTGCCGGTATGTTTTTGGGATGTGGGAGGAAACCGGAGCACCCGGAGGAAACCCACGCAGACACGGGGAGAACATACAAACTCCACACAGATAAGGTTCTGTCCGGGAATCGAACTTACAACCTGAAATGATAAAATAGTTGTCAACAACAAGTTTAGGTACGATTCTTGTTAGTGTTCAACACCATAATATCAGTAGCATGATTTTTGCTGGACATGATCTTAATTTTTTTCTTTTTTAAGACTTTCCATCTTTTTAAAACTACTCTGACTGCTGTTTCTTATATTTTGTCTGGCAATGGAATTTCACTCTGCATCATAGATTTTAATATGGTTTTCTTTCATATCATTTATATATTATTGGAAGTAATTTTGAGCTTTGTCTGTGTCTGACTGGTTCTCAGATATCATTGTACTGTGGTATACAGTTTTCTTCCTCATGTTACCATGACAACTGTAAAGTATATCTTGCTCTTTATCAGGTCTGCACCAATGTGATCTTGGTGTGTTTTTCAGTGTGTTAGTTCCATGCACTTTGATCCCCCCTGTGTTGACTTTCACATGTTGTGCCTTAATACCATAACTACAAGCACAATTTCACACAACTTTTGTGGAAGACAAAACAGAATACAGTGTTTTTCAGGTGGGAAGGCAAGTGGGACATTTGGTGGAAAATGATGTCATTAAACCTAATAATTAAATCATGATCTAGAGCTAAATGTTAGAATCCAGGTTTGCATGATTTAATAATCTAAGAAGCCTTTCTCAACTATTTTTTACCACTTTCCCACTATAGAATCTGTTCAAGTACCACTGACCAATTCTATACTACCCCCCTTCTTCCTTTACTATGATCCTGCTATTAGCACATCAAGTACTTGCTCTGCCATCTAATATTAGGCATGTTTAACATATAAATATTTCTGGATTCTGTAACTATATAGCCCAGCCCAGTTGTCTCGCGAGAATCCCTGATTTGAATCAAACACATTTGTACAAATTGTACAAGCAGCTAAAAGGTTGCATTCTACAGAGCCTTTTCTGTTGAGGACAAATGTGAGGACGTGGGTAAAGACATGAAATTCACAGCTTAATTGTACAGCTTAATCACCTCCAATACACAAATATACAATAATCGTGATTGTGTATTAGCGGTGACTCCTGGGAAAGTGGACAACCATTTCGATGGTATCGATCTCCTACTTCCCCAGGATTTTTGCTGGCACAAGTACTATAAACTAAACTAAATTCAGCTTTATGAATGACGTATACATCCTAATAATTGCCTGTAAACATTAGCCCCTGGACATTTATGCTAATTACCGGGACAGTTTTTTTTCCCCCTGACATTTTTTGCTGATTTATGTTGTTCATTTTTGATATGTATGTATGTTGTATGAGAGAGTTTGTGTACACAGATATATATGTGTGTGTTTATATCGATACAGTGCATCCAGAAAGTATTCACAACATTTTACTTTTTCTACATTTTGTTACAGCCTAATTCCAAAATGGAATAAATGTATTTTTTCCCTNAAGGTTCACAATACCCCATAATGAAAACAAGAAAATGGTTGTGGGGTTCTTCCTAGAGCTGTCTGGCCATCTAAACTGAGCGATTGGTGAAAGAATGGCGGGGACTTGGGGCTGTAATTGCTGCCAAAGGTGCATCCACAAATTATTGAGCAAAGGCTGTGAATACTTGTTACTAAATCAGTTTATTCCATTTTGTAATTAGGCTGTAGCATAACAAAATGTGGAAAAGGCGCAGCAATGTGAATACTTTCCGGATGCCCTGCAAGTGTCTTCATGTTGAGTGGTACTGATTCCATAACAGGTAGCAAGTTATTCCCCTACAAATATTCAGAACTGCTGATCTGGTGGAGAAGTACTAAACATCATTCACATCACAGTCTAAATCCCCTAATTCACTTTCTGATAGTTGTAACTATGGTTACATTTTAATCAGCAGACCGTTAAACCTGGTTTTTGGAAAGTAGGAAGAAATTGCAGGACCCGGAGTAAAGGGAATGTGTAAAGTGGACTGCGCTATTCCGGATAAATCATTCCAGTCTGTAATCAATGTCAGACACAATATTAAAGTGCTAGAAAGTAAGTGAAGGTGAAAAAACCTTAATATTAATAATAAAATACTACTTTAAGGCCTAAAAATCAGGTTGTGAAATGTGTGCAAACGTTCTTAGTCCACTCTACCCTCTCTGCCAGTTCTGTATAGAGCTACGTATCAGACAGCAACATTACATATAGACCAGAAACATTAAATTCAGGATTCAAAAGATGTTTTTTCATAGTACCCTTAAACGTGAACAACGTTATTACAGGGTAGGAGATCGCTGCTCACAGTCAGTGAGTGCTTTTGCCTCCTGGGGTCACCTTGCTTACACAGCAGAGCCATCCATGCGGTCTAAATATAT
Source organism: Platyplectrum ornatum (assembly GCA_016617825.1). Lineage (NCBI taxonomy): Eukaryota > Metazoa > Chordata > Amphibia > Anura > Limnodynastidae > Platyplectrum > Platyplectrum ornatum. Next base: position 48,889 of record JABWIB010001658.1, on the reverse strand, counting down.
ATAAGGTTGGCAGAGCAGATCTACTTAGTGTTTGAGCAAGTGATATTCTTTCTTTTAAAATACTCGCAGTTAATATAATAATAAAATTTAAACCATTATTGTCAAGGTAATTTTACTCCTTGTGTGTGCCCCCATTTCTGCGCTTAATTAATTTAGCACTAGGAGGAAAGCCACCTAAGACACAGGAAGAGCATACTAAATTCACCAGAACCATCATTGGCACAGCTTCTTCTGGAATGCTATGTGCTTCATTCTGGAGATCATGGGGCTGATCCAGTTTGAGAGGAAGGGCAAAATAGGTATAAGTGTAGACCTGGGCAAAACCAAACATTGAACTGCCAGGGAGGCAAGTATAAACTGTGAAATCAAAATTAGAGTGGAAATGTAAATTTTCCTAGTCCAACGCCAATTTACAAATGAAACATAAAACTATGCAGTTTGTAAATTGTCTGTACAAAAGAAGTGTTAACTCAGCATGCAGTAGAATTTAAATTCTTATGCACCCATTGCAGAATGGTTTCGCTCAGGACTACACTTGCACCTAAAAAAAGTGCAACTCAGCCCCACATCCCCAGAAAGATATAAAACATTAGACACACTACAATGAAACACAATGAATGGCATGCGTCATTGTCTAAACTGAAAGATCTGTGGAGGTATGATAGCAGCATTTAAATATATCAGGGGGTTTAACCAGTGACATAAGAGTGGTGTGTTTTAGGGTTACATTATATATAGTGTTTAATCACGTTTGTTTACCCATGTGAACTATTCGCAAACAGCACCAACTCACATAACTTGAGCATTTCGCATAACTTCGTCATGGTTTCCAAGGGTTTTATGTGTTCACAATATTTATTTACAATAGATTAAGTAGACAAGATTGTTCTTAATCNTGTAGAATATAATCCATTCCTATAACCTAAGAATTTGTCTTGTGATCCAAGAAAAAAAAAATTTGAATAAAAGATAATGTTTGGAGACACTAGGGCATACCAGTGTTGAATTGCAGAGGGAGTAAATCTCATCTCATTTAACGTTTTGTTTAGACTTGCTCTTGATATGTCACCTCATTTTTAATTAATTTAAAACTTTAGATTTGGTTCATTGAGCCAAAACAAAGTTAATCCTGAACTGGAGTTCAAAAATGACTAAAAGGTACTATACTGCTTGTATACTGCTTGTGTGTAGCAGAAGTTGTATAATCTTGTATGAATTATGTACGTCATATGTTCTAATTAAAGCAGTAGTAAATCATGAGTTACTACAACTTTAATATTAGCGGTGGAGATGAATTATACAGTGGTAATGTCCTATGGTCTTTAAACTTGTACCCCCTCTGCCTTTCTTTCATAGCCATGAAGAAAACTATAACATTAAAAACAAATCCCATACCCTTCTCAAAAGCTCTTTTTTTTTAACCATTTGCAATACTACGTAATTGTAATTTCAAATATGTTTCTGTGACATTGAGCCCCNAATGTGCACATATTTCTTTCTAGCATATTCCCATTCATTTTACAAAAGTTGTTTCTGAACCCTTTGCGGTTAGTATTTTATGTCCTGNAGGTGTTTACATTTTTCAGTTTTTTTCTGTCTAGATTAACTGAATGGCTTATTACTTCTACATCCATAACTATTGGTAAATCAACCTAAAGTCCGAACTTGCAATCTGGTTGTTTAGTAAATATACAGTTTATTAATTTNCCCAAGGCATCATGATTTGTAACTCTATTACTCTATATGACGATAGAATTACAGATAGAAGCATGCATACTGATGGGTAACTTCAGTGCTCACCACGTGTAATGTTTTGCTAGAACATGTTGGCATACAGTTGTTTGTTTATGCTGAAAACACTTTTGCTGAATGTTTTGAAGTGAACTGTTATATTTTCGCTTCCTACTGTACATATCAAATATAAGCTGGCATCAGCTTCATAGACTTTGAAGAGGAGTGAGATAATACTTTCCAGTGATGTAATGAAAGCCCGAAAACGTGACCTGGCAACTGTTGAAACTGTNATTTGTCCCGTGTGAAGTGAAAGTTCAGCAGGTCATAATAATTCCCACCAGTGCTGTACTTTGCTTTGTTTTGTTTTTTTTTACAGTCTCTTGTAAAAATCAAAATTATTAGTGATAAGTAATGTAATGTGCACAAAGCTAATTCCCTAACATGAGTATTACCATCTAACGTCTGTAGGCTTTCTACCTCCATATTATGAAATATAAAACTGGCCCCTCTCGCTGCCAGTAGAACACATTGAATGATACATTTATGTTTTAGCCACATCCATAATGATCCCTAACCTCCAGAGACGATAACAGTTTNTTAATAATTGTCTGCGAATTGCCCTTATCCATCACTGACAAGAAATGTCCTTATTCTGTATGTTTTATGTAAGTGTCCCATCTGTTCTTACTCTTTGAACTTTGCATGTTGATTAAAAATAAGAACTATTTACTATGCAAAACAAAATAAATTGGTAGGCCCTGGAATATGTGTACTGGCATCTGCTCTTCAGTATAATATAAGAGATATTCAACAATTTATATAGAATATGTTTGATTGGGTTTGTATACATTATATAACTGCTTATGTTTATCACAAAAAGAAAATAGTAATTGTGTGGTAAAATAAATAAGCAGATATTGAAGAATTCTTATGCTGGTTATAAAATGGGTTCAGACGACTTATAGAAACTATCTATAGAAACCAAAGTGGNAACAAGACCAACAGAGAAGCCCGTTCAGCACCTCCATACATGTATTCCACAAAGGATCTGACCTACAGCACCCCTCCTTGCTTAGTAACACACTNCACCTGGAATCCGTTTCTTCCCTCAACCAGAGATAGAACAACTGAAAAATGTAAATTAGAAATACAAATCTTATGAGAACCGCTATATGCGCAAAATACATTACAGTAAAGGTATTTTTTTTCAACAATGTTCCCTCTCTTCATTTATGTTTATTAATATTATTTTTCTTATAACATGAGTGGCATTGTTTAAGATCTTGAATCATTAGCCGTTGTACATAGTTTTATTTTCTGGTTAATAGTAAGTATTCANGATATACCATATATAGCACCTAATGATTGGTTCAAACTGCCCCCTGCTGCTACAGACCTCTTTAGCAGTGTGTCATTCAAAAGACAGTTAATTATTGAATATTATTTTGTACGCTGACAAAGCATGTGCTATAGATTTTTTTTCTCCTACGTGTTTTAGCTCAGGTTATAATTTGTAGTAATAATTTATAGCTCACAGCGGTTGGTGAAGCGCCTATTAAATTTTTACACTATGCTATGAGGAAATTAACCACACAACTTCAAGAGCAGGTTAGTCTGTTTGCTGTTACATATTTTAAAGGGGAATTGCTCACTTTATAAGTATGCATTATAAAACATTTTAGATTATAAGATATATTTGTATAATTTGTATTAAAACACAAGAATAAGCCAACAACTGCTATATTTTGCCTTTTTATTTTGTTTATGTGCAGATAAGGTTTAGGGAGCTTACAATACTTGTCGCCATAATGCTTGCAGTATTGTCTAGTTTGAGAATTATGTAGTTTTATGTTATGTTTTTTCAAGCTTGCAAATCTGGAAGTGTCCTATAAATATCATTTAATGGTTAGTTGACTTTCTAGCTATCAAGTTGCAATATAAAAAAGGTAAGTTCACAGTGTCATGGCACACACAGAAAGTGTGGCCAGAACATTACTCACCCACCATAATGCATCCAGGTCATTACATGCATCCACAGTAGTATGCCTAGATCATAACCTGCCTCGCAGTTTAACACAATGACACACACAATTGTGTCCTATTATGAACCACAGTACCATGTGCTGATCTGATTCCCCCAGTTTATATTGTACTCCATAAGCCTTATCTCCTATATGCCACTCTATGGTGCCCCTGTGTTATATGATACAGTTAAGTGACTTATATGGCAATCAGCTGTGCCACCAGTAGTGCAGCAGGTTATGTGTTTGAACATGCTTTCCACTGAGCAGAATCACAGATTCATCAATGGTCATGGGCTTACAATAAATGCAGACTGGGGAGAGGACCCTGTCCATGAGATGTTATATTTTACTTTTATTCAGGGAAGCTTATGTACCAGCACTTTTACTGTCTTTACTGTTAAGATGGCCGTCCACTAGAACAATTTTCAATGATATGGTGAAAGATTTTTACATTGAACGTGTCAATATCAGTACCATACACTAAGCGATTTATCGTTCTGAAAAGAATAAACAATGGGTAAACCTAACAATTTTGCTGCCTTAAAACCGTTGGCTATAACATATAAGAAATACCCAAAAATCGTTAATCAATAGATCAAAACGATAATCAATTGGGAATTCGAAATTATTATTATTATTAACGCTTATTTATTAGGGGCTACAAAGAGTCCGCAGCGCCGTACAATGGGGGATACAAACAGACAGACAGAATGGGTGGGGGAAGAGGAGCCCTGCCCGCAAGCTTACATTCTAAGGGAGATTANCCTGTTATGGCTAGTAGTTGAACTATACTTGTCTAGGCTCCAGTAATACGATAAGGAAATGCTTTCTTTTTCCATGACAAAGGATGTAGGTAATATGTTTCCGACATAAATTATATCAGGGTGTGCTTTCTGTTTCCNTCAGTGTTTATGCACATTGGAAAATGAAATGTTCCAAACAACTTTGAAATCTTTTTTCCACATCATCTTTATGTATACANGTGATCTTAGCTTTCATTTTTATTGTTTTTCAGGCAAATAAATGGTATTAAATGAAGTTACAAAATAATAGTTCTCAATTGTAGTTTAATTTGCTTCCAGTAATAAACCTTTTAAGGTGAAGATCACTGATACCGTTGGCAAGCCTCCTCGACTTAGCAGATATTTGTCTTTTCAGTAAAGACTAACCTTGAGTGCCATCAGAACTCTTATGTATGACTTTATTAAGGTATATTTGACTAGCATGAGGTTAAGCGTGTGACATTCGTAATAGACAGGTTTTTGACATTATCAGCTATTTTGCGTAGAGAAAGTATAATCATGCAGGGCACATTTGCTTGCAATCTGCAGGCTTANAGTATTTACAGTCTACATAGAATTAACTATTCAACCTTTCATGCTAAATGAGGCCTAGCTGTCAAACATTAATCTACAGTGTGATGACGATTTTCCGAAAGGTTGACTAAACCAGGTGTAGCATAAAATGTACCATTAATTAGAGCTTCCTATTAATTAAAATAATCATGCATAACTTTCTAGTGTCCTATGCCTTAGAGAATATATTATATTCTAGACCTGTTCTATAACTGTCACCACAATGTAACCGCATTACTTGTCTAATTGTATTAAATGTAGCATGTCTACAAATGGCTTCAGCATTGACTGGCCGTTTCTTGCTTGCTGAAACTCACTTGATGCAGCAGCAGCAGCAGCACTCAGACGCAGATGTTCACAGGTCCTTCACCTCTCCCCAGAGATGACTGGATGTTTACATAGTTGGACCTTGTCGTATAGCAGGATTCGGGAACATGACAGGTTGTTTGGAAGCCATCTGTTTAAAATGCCTCTTTCTTTGTGTGCAGTAATGAACTTGAGAAAGGCGTTAAGTCTGTCTTTATATTAATAGTCTGTTATCATGTCCAAACAGGTGGAAGTTGATGGTACAACAGTGAATGTGTCCAGTAAATGGAATCTGTCTTCGTCTATAATGTCTGTCAGCATTGGTGATGCACAGAAGACTGTACAGGTAAGCTGGCTACTTCCAATTAGGGGTATAGTGATTTGCAGCCATATCTCCTTATCTGGTTTGTGTTTGTGTGTGTGTATAATGCATATATTTTTTGCTAGCTGCTATTTTCTCAGTATTTGTATATTTTGTTTAGTATATCTATTTATACAATGAACATATTTCAATCTGTTCTTATATTAGTAGGCTTACACATTTTGTGATTGATTTGTGAAATCAGAAGTTAGACATTACATGATATTTTGTGTTTTGTGATTTTTTTTATTTCACAGCTGCTCAATTGCATACATAAAGGGTTTTTTTCAGTAGTTAACCTAGTAGTAACAATATTTTTGTGGAACATGTTTTATTATTTTGACAATATGGCAGCAAACTTGTTAAACTGCNACAACTTTGCTACAAAAATATTGTTACTTTATAGAACCCAATAAACAAACATAAAAATTGGAGAAAACTAAATCTATAAAACATACTATGAAAAATATGCATGTCATGTTCCCTGAGAACAGTTGCTGAATGTCNCTGAATGACCATAATATTGAAATGTGCTGGTTCTGACTCCTGAAGTTCCACTGATTTAATGTGGCTTGGTCTGTTTATAGATATTTCAATTCTGTGTGTCTGTCCTGTACAGGTGTCTGTCTTTCAGTCGAACCTGAATATCCATCTGTAGAACTTAGCTACCCATCTCTATATTCTAGCTATCCTGTGTCTCTTTCCTCTCTCTCTTTCATAACTAGCTATGTAGCAATCTATCATATATTTGTCTATTCTACCCTTTCTTTCTGTCCTACCCTTCCTTTCCTTCCTTCTATCCCCTTTGTGTCTGTTTTGTGTCAACATAATCTCTTTACAATGTTTTACATTTATACAATAAAACTGGATAAGAACATAAAACAATTTCCAAACAGATCACCTCCATGTGTTTTAGATAGTGAGGCAGGGATAGACTGGAAGTGTCTGACACATACACTATGTGAGAGGAGGGCATTATGTAAATAGCACATTTAGGACTGGTTTCAGCCTTGTGTACTTTAATTAAATGGTAGGTATGGTAGGTACGTTTGCAAGTCCATGCATGTTAGTCAGATGCATATGACAGATGCATGACTTTGTATCCCCACAGCAGATCCAGAGGCCTAGATCCAGGCCAGACTGTCTTTGGGGGGTAGGAAGGCCTATATACAAGGTTACCTTCTTTAGAAGCTATTATTAAAGATGTATATGTCTGTTAACACATGGAGTGCAGTGTACTGATAAGGATGGTAACAACTTGCTGTAATCCTTACTTGTCAGTGTTTTTATTTCCTCCTGCCTTCTTCCGAGGAAGAGCAATTTATGGTGCTGCTATCCATGCCTCAACTCATACCAGCAATTATTAGCCAANAGAATTATGGGAAATGTAGTTTGGGCTACTCTTTTAAGGTCTCTGGTTATCGATACGTGCCCCCTGTGATGTCATTATTGACTTGTAGTAGGCTCAGTGTATTAATGTTTATAGATTGTGTCCATCGCACAGCATTCCACCTGACAGTTACTTGTATATNAAGCACAATTGTTGATGGACTGCACTAAGCTTCTTTGTATAGTTTCACATTTTTTAATCCACCTGGACGCAGCTGGTAGCCATTTAGCATAGTCCATTATTAACAGCCTATAGAAATACCTCAAATTATCTGTTGCTATAGCATTTCTTTCCAAATAATGATGTCCCTTCTGTGTTGTATTTTTTGTTTGCTAGCGAACTCATTTATGTTTGAAGTCTGATGAAGGTAGTCACCCATTTCAAGCCCCGGTGCTAAGTAGATCTTACTGAGTGCTAGAGCTCACAGTGAATAAGTCATTCATGCTCAACTAGGTGGAACTAATTTTTTGTGGCAAGGCAGCTGAGTTGCAAGGAGCAGTGCTGAAACCTCTGCTTATTTAAAAGAAATGACAAATTATATTAATTAGATGTGAACCAGTGAAAGATTACACTTGCATACAGTAGGTAGAGTGAATAATTGCCATTAATCTAGATATAGATTGTCCCTCGTTTGCCTATATTTAATCTGCTAATTAACATGGGAAGCAATTCACCAATAAATCAAACCATAAGTTTATAGCTTCATATTAGCTCTTCTAGTTAGCATTACAATAATGTAATTACACTGGACCTGATCCATAGTTTGAAAATAACAAAAACAAATTAGTGGAAAGTAACCTGATCAAAACTATGACAGACAGCATGCAAGGCAAATATCACTTATTGCAAACCGTATTAGAGCGGAGCAGTGACATTTCAAAGCCCCCCAATACAAACTATGTACAATATTATTTGTTTAATACTGAAAATGTGTAATATTGATGTTTTTAATCTGAAAGATCATCATTTGAAACAAAACCCTTTATGTTAAATTTAGCCCTTGGTTAATATTAGATGTCTGTGTCCTTGTACAACACTAAATTCTAGTCTGATGTTGAATTCTCTTCATACAAAACCATAGAGCATGTACTAGTCCTTTTCCTTTCTTATAGCTGCAGACTATGCTGACATTGTAATTCTTCTTATTCACAGTTATTCTCCTTATGTTATATACGCATGTTTTGTCTCCTTCAGCTCCTCGGTGTCACTGTCAATTTAAGAGTTGAATGTTCAGATTCAATAAAACATACTTCTTGGTCTTTTCAGAAGCAGCTGTGCTGAGTCTGTGTGTTGCGTGTCTGTAACCTTCTTTAGTGGCAGAGCAAAAGATCAAACCTTTTGTATGCAGAATTAAAAGATGTTACAATTAGCTAGACTGTTTTTGCAATGGAGACCACCTTGTTTTCTGAGCCTCTCATGTCTAGTGGAGCGAAAGCTCATTATTAAGAACACGTCTTGGCCTTCACTTCTTCTCCTCTGCCTCACTATCCTGACTTTGTCAACTGAAACATGGAGGGCAAACTTGCCTTATTATCTTTGCTTATTCTTTATGATTAGGTCACACATTCATTGAATTTGTTTTTCTGTTTGTCACTACACGCCCTTAGCCAAGAGAAAGGAGGCTCAATAAGCGACATCCTTAAATGACATTTGCAACCTCCCTTACTTTTGAGCGGAATATAACACAATGCNCAAAAATCTGCTAATTAGGGTGGAGTGCTAATAGGATGATAAAAGGTCTCTTGTTTTCCTTTTCATCTTGCCACGTACTGACAGCTTATCATGCTCTCAGTCCTTGTTTGTTTTGGCACTCTCTGTGTTCATTGTCAGTAGTCAGAGCTTTGTTCACCTTTGCAGTTTCCAAAAGTGCATAGCCCTATATGTTATAAGCTGTGGGAAAAGTGCAAGTTCACATTTCCTTCTTTAAAAGTAAATGATGGGACTTTTTACTATTTGTTTGAAAAATTTTCCATCCCATGAATCACTATATACGAGAGATTTCAGTTTTTGTCAGTTACCTTTTGTCTGGTATTTACAAATGATCTCTCTTAATCTGTATTATATTCTCTATAGATTTTAATATATTTCTACAGAACCACATTTTCTGTACTTAAACCAGAATACAGGTACAGATGTAACCAACAAAGTGTATNTGGCTCATAATGCTGGGCGTTCTCCTTAACCACGATCCATGATCTTTATTATTTTAATGTAAATGACCCCATACTTTTAGAACTTCTGTTAAACATACTACATTCTGTTAATGACAGCAAACATAATTAGGAAATCATTTACAGTAACATCACCAATAGCAGCTAAAGATTCATCCCTCCAATAAGAATTAGGTTTATTGTAAAGCCACTTGTTATACCATATGTTTAAAAGTAGAGAAAAAAACCACACCAGCTCCAGCAGGGAGACATCAGGCATAGTGCAATTTATTCTTGCAGGTATGTCTTACCACAGTATAACATTTTAAAACAATTCAACTAAATTGTAACAATAACGGANCTAAAGGACTATAAGCTCCTTGTTTTTCTGTTCCTCTAATGCTTCACAAACTATTTTATTGGGATACTTTGGGAGAGCTCAGTATATTGATTAATTATGCTCCAGCTTAAGACAACATGCTTAAAAAAGCTGTGGTTCTAAATAAACAACATTTGGCTTATAAAAAAAAAAAATCTGAAGTTGTAGTTATTTACTAGTGTGATGTATACCACGTTCAGATTGCCTGGNCTNTAAANAGCGTGCAAGTCTGAAACACCGGCTCTACAGCGAAGCCGGCGTCCCGTAATGAGGTGATGTCACCTAAAAGGACTGTAATCGGAACGATCACNTGTCTTTTTAGGCCAATCACCTCTCCTTATACGCACTGGAGCCGGCAGGACGAGCCGCCGAAAACCCTCCTTTTGGCCGGCTTTTAAATAGTGACCCATTCAGATTGCCTTCAGAGGCCGGCCTTTTCACTNTGTTGTCATTTTAATCCATGTTTGTTTACTATATTGATTACATTTTAAGATTGTCACTTTGGTTTGTTCTTTTTATTTTGAGTTGGTAAAACATTTATACACAAAATACTATTTTATATATTATACATCTGACCTCATACTTTTCTCTCCCTCCATTCAGTGCCTTAGTCGTGATGCTGCTGGGAATATCAGCATTCAGTTCCTGGGTACAGTGGTGAGTAAACCTATTTATGAATTGGTGTATAAATTCCTTTCTGTTTAAGGAATGAGTAATAGAAACTGCTGTAAATATCAGACGCTCTCATACTAATAATAAATATAAAATGTAATATTTTGTATTTTAAACAAAAATTGTTGTTAAAATAGTTATAATCTTCAGCAGAACCAACCAAGTCCCAAAAGAAAAGCATTCAATGATTACAAGCACTTAGTGTTGGAAATCATTCATTGATAAAATAGTATAGTAATATATAGATATACCTTTGAAAAGCAAGTAAAATAGTATGCACTCATTATATAAATGTCCAAATTCTCCTAGTGACGCCAGAATAATGACTATATAAATAATTGCAGAAGTTTATAAATAGTTCTAACCGCGCTCTGCGGCCCTTTTTTCATTTACATATGCGCAGTTAGCAGGGCTTAGCTAATTGGTAGCGCAGACATGGTGTCAGCTGTGTGCAGCGGCGTAGAGGCAGGTAATGTCCTATGGTCAATTACCTGCCTCATTAAGTTTAAAAAAAAATTATAAAAAATATTGTTTTAACAAAAGAAGGAAGTGTTTTCGGTTTATTTTTCATTATATATATTTTTTTAATTGTTATTTTTTTTTAACTATACTGATTCATAAAAGCTAATTGCTGGGTGTAAAGATTAGCAGAGGATACAGCATCCAGAGCCTCTGCGCTTTTTAGCTTAGCGCAGGGTATGAGGAGCATATGGTCTGCCAATCTCCCTGCGTTCTATTCAGCGGCTGGCATCTGTCTCAACAAGATCTTATACCTTCTATTGGAATATTCAGAGGCTGTAGTGTTATCTGCCACCTATATTAGTGGTAGCTTACTCACAGTTGCAGATNGAATGCCAATCTCTAAGGTAGTTGGTAAAATTCCCTGTCTGTATATCTCACCAGAATCTTATACCTGTTTGGCATNGTTATTTTCTGGATGCATTGTATAAATGTGTNGGTGAGGNAGTATATGAATTACTGGATTGGTAAAGGGTACACGGTTTCAATGTATGCTTTTGTTCAATAGCTGATTATATGTATCCCTCAAATATCCATTCTCTGCCTCCTCTCCTGTTTAGTACAATCAGGCCTAACACTATGGCTCTCCAGAAACCCAAGGGTGGTTGGTTTCAGGGGAAGTAATATGTAAAAAGTGGATTAAAATGTTTTTCTTGTTGTTGATCCACTTACAGTACCTGTAGTTCCACAAGATGGATTGTAAAATTTTAAAAGTCTTTCCTGAGTTTTACTCATACATATCCAGTGGTCTTCCTGCATTAAATCCACAAAGCTTGGCAGCTGGAGGGCTATGGAGGGCTTGGGTTATACTGTGGAGAATGGTGAGTTGGGATTAGGCTGTGAGGGAGGGGGTGTTAGGGTAGTGGAAGGGATTTTAGGGGAAGAATTCAACATACTTACCTTTAGTGCTGTGGGAGTTGTGAATCTACTACTGACGGGAAGCACTTTGTAGAAAAAAAGGTGCTGGCAAAGCACAACCATATAGCTGGGTACACATTGGGGCTTTTTCAGCCAATAATCATGCAAATCACACATCCTATGTGTCTGAAAAATTAGTTGATCATTTGTTTGGGTTTTTGGGACCTATAATCTTTGCAACCAACAGTGGAAGAGTGGATTGCTTCAGCGTGTACTCATAACATCAGGTACATTGTTTGCAATGCTTTAAACAATTTTGGATTGTTACTGAAACTTGCCAGTGTGTACCTTGCTTAAGTCTATTGTAGATTCAAATTGTTTATGTTCACAGATTGAGGTTTGGATTTGTTTTATATTATATTAAAGGACCAATAAAACAATGACATAATTATAATACATATATAGGTTTTGTAGACATAGATATTTATTACATTATCAAAAGTCTGGTATAAAGCACAAAACTGATGTGTTATCACAGCAAACACTTTTCTTACACCTTTACATGAGCTGGCAGAAGAAGATCAGTGTTTTTGTACGTCGTCTTTGTACCATGCTGCGCTTCTGTAGTGATCAATGTAGTACAATTACTATGTGCTGATCACTGGTGACATCCCAGTCTGATGTCACGATCCTCAGGGTGTATGAGCAGTGATGGTTTACAATCTAGCTCCAGTGCAGGGGGCAGATTGCAAGCAGAGCTGGTAGTGTCTTCCAAACAAGTGCAACCAGGAAAAAAAAAGCAATTTACTTGTTTAGCAACAACTGTGATCTCAGCTTGTAGGTGTTTTAGTTCTTGCCTGATTTTGAGGGATAGTGGCTGCTAAACATACAGTTTTCACGTTTCCTATCTTGTTTTTCCCTTTGACTATTAAACTGTTTTTATTTGTTTTCTGAATTTAGTCTCTTTTAGTCTCTTTTAATGCATCATATCATACTTTGAAACAAATAGAAGAGTATAAAAAGAATGACATTATGAATAATATATCTTCTTTGTAGGTTTCTTGTGGTGACAATTAAATTAGGAAATGCTCANATTATTTGTGACAAGGAAAAGTAATATGATCTGTTACACATTACAGATTAAGCTTTTTGGTGACAGAAATAGTGAAGCCAAAACAATATTAAGGTAGACTTCCTCCTATTGACTTATGTATACTGCATATTATGCCGGCTGGAACACAGAAGCTGTCAGGAAATGAGCTTTATTACCTCTGTGTAATGTTTCTGCTGCTCTGGTTTTGTTCTGTGTCTAAAGCTGCCCATATTCTACAGATTGTTTCACACGTTATGACAAATGGAACAATAACCTGAGCGTCTGAACGGCCCTGATGAACCGTCCTCTCTCCCTTCTATATTTCCAGATTATGGTGTGTCTATTGACAGCAGATGGAGAGGAGAAATCAACTTCTCTCCCTCCGCCACGTTTGTACCTCTGATACACCCTGTGCTGTAATGACTTACAAGCCTAGTTACCCCAGAATTGGTCTGTGTGTCGTTCTAAGCCTAAAGTGACCAGTATATGACAGCATATTTACCTCACACCATCCTTCAATCTGACTACAGGCCAGTCAGCCCATGGCCCAGTCCTGCAAATAGATGTTCAGAAAAAATAAACCTTTTTGCATACATTTTTCATTTTAACCTGTAATTTAGTTGAACTAAGAACTTTTACCTTTCAGCTAGAATTCTCTTTGCACTTCTTAAATGTGCCAGGTCTACATTTGCACATGTTGTCCGCATGGTCTCAAGCTCGGGATCAGCCCCACATGTATTTTAGATAAATGGTGCTATCTGGAATAACATGAAGGTGCTGCACCTTCAGATATGGATCCAGTTTGCACACGTATTTATTGCACAGTGTATAGAAAGGTTCGTATTTTCACAAAAATGCCATGTTTAACTTCATTTGTTTATAATCAGTGGTTTTAATGCTGCCAGACAAAATCGATTAGTCTAATGTTTTTCCTGTTGCTCAGTGTGACTAATATTAACATGTTTGAGAAAAATATAACTCCAAGGCATTGTTTAATTTGACCCCTCTGTGCCTGCTCAATTAAATGTCAATACAAGCATTTAAGACTTAACAGAAATTAATGATAACCATCCAAAACAATTTTAAACACAATCAGTTTAACAAGGGAGGATAAATTTAATATGATAATTTAACTGGCAGAATTGTATCAGCTTAGCGGGAATGTATGCAAATGCATGACCCTTACTTAGTTTTTAATAGAAGCTGTGCTGATAGATTTATCAGTTCTATTAAAGAACTTTGGGGAACTTTGGAATTTTAGCATTTGTTTCCTCAGAGGCTGAAAAGCAATCCCGATCTCATACTGGGACCATTCTGGTCTGCATATTTCCATAATTTGCTTTTACTACTAATATGACAGCAAGAGGCAAATAACAGTTCTAATAATATCAAATGGAGTTGAAGAGGACAGCATTTTAATGTAGTAAAAAGACCTCCCTGTGGGGTTGTTATTGCTAATATTGAACAGCAGTTACACAGTTGCTTCATAATTGATTTGTTTAATTAGCAAGAGATGGAGCTGGAGCAGTGTCTTGTCATTTATCAGTGGTCTGATGCTTAGCACTGAATATTTTTATTTGCCTTATTTCTCATTAGTAATCTGGGATTTTCAGGCAGTTTCTTTGTTATGGACTGGCATATATATTTATTGTCATTTTGAAAGTGTTGTCCAGATGTGAATTGTTTGTTTCTTCTACTGAAACGTGTTTGCGGAGGAGTGTCAAAAGTAAATGGGTGGTTTTTTTTGTTTTTTTTATTAAGTTGGACTATATCTGGGTAATTGAGATATTATATCTGACTAATCACACATGAAAACATTTGTCTACCTTTCTTTTATCTGTATGTTTTGTCTTTGTCTTTGACAGCAGTTTTAAGACTTTAACCATATACCTCGTCGCTCAATCATAACCTTAATTGGGGAAACAGCAAACAAATAAGATAATGTTCGATCTGTTGGAATGCTTGACACCAACAGTAAATATACAACAGATTTTGCTCTTCTGTATAAAATACATAATATAGTAAAATACTAACACCTCTGAAGCCGGTCCTTGCTTTATCCTGAAATCTGTGCCGATGAGATAAGGCTACCCCTCTCATTCATACAGGCTTACCATAGAAAACCCTTCCCTTTACTAATTTCATGTCTACCATCTAAATNACTTCTACAAGTCTGGATCTGAAGATAATGGAAGCCTCCCAGATTTAAACTGCAGAAAACACCCACTTTTTGGAGGTCTGGAACTACAGTATAGGTCTCTGCCTCATTACTGTACAGGATCTGTAGTAATTTTTCTGACATTCATACACTGAATAACATTAGGTTGAATATTGACAAAGAGATTACTTCAAGATGATTGACTTCCTGACAACAGCAACCTGACCCTAAGATCAATGAATACAGGATTACATATCTGTCAATGTTATGTCTCAGTCAAGTTCCAGAATGTAGGCATTGTGACGTCTTCACCATAGCACAGTCAATGTCATGACGCTGATGGGTTTTACAATGTCATGTGGACAGTGTCCATCTGTTGAGCAGGTGAGTATAGTATACTTGACCATATCCATGACTAAAACCAATGACCAATAATTGCTACTGTTCTAGCGCGACATATTTGTTGATGTGTCTATGGTATGTATATAGAGAAACTGCAATTTTATCATGAAACCTTTTAGTTGAATAATTTATAATAATGAAAGCTAATCTTGAATATCTTTACTTCTACTTCACGTTATTAGTCAAAGCTCTCAGTCTGTAAATACTATAGTTCTATCTCTAGCTGTATTTAGATGTATTACATTGCAATGGTATTCAATGCAAATGTTCTACTTATCTAATATCCTTTAAAAAAAAGTAAATCTATGTAGAGCTAAACATAGACTGAAACTAGCAAAATGTTGAAAGTGTTTATTTTTAAAAACAATCTGTTTGAAGGGGTATTGAAACACAATTCTTGAATATTTTTTGTTTGACTTGGCAATGTAGTCTTCCTTGGATAAAACATTTAAATGCTAAGCAGTTCCTTTAGTTTTACTGGGCTTGGTTACTTTTAATGGTAACACACACTGGGCAGGAAGGTCATTGTAATGAAGCAAAAAAAAAAAAAAAAAGCATGAAAGAGAAAGTTAAGGTTGAACATGCNTAGTTTCTTCTCCCCCTCTTTTTATGAGTTCTCTGGAGCTCATTAATATTCTGGCAGATCTGTTCCTTCGAGGTTCAACAGTTCTCCATGAAGAAGAAGAATGATGTTAGATATTTTTCTTCCTTCCTTAAAATACAATTCGCTGTTCTCTGTTCCAAGCAGAGCGCCCGTCTCCATTAGACACCCCAATTTTAAACATGAAGTGTTCCTATCCCAATGTTTCTCTCTGTGTAATGTTGTTCTCTGCGTTATATGTTAGCTGGAGGGGATCTTTATTTCAAATGTTTGTAGCCAGTGTGTATGTGNCTTTTGACCTGTTGAGTCATTAAATATTGATCTATCTGCCTCTGAAATGTTCCTATTGTTATTCTCTACCCTAAGGCATTACTGACGCATGCTGAATAACCTAAGAATTGTGTACTATTTTTATGTTAATGGATTCTGCCTATGAGGAAATGTGTTCATTTAGAACAAACAATNTATTTATCAAATACACTTTGTTTTATGCTTGTACTACTATGTAGGCACTCATTCCACCTTTATTTAACAATTTTATCAGTGATNGCATATTATGCATGTTTAACCCTATATTACGTGATCCCTATTTGTAAAATATCCATGTTNAGCCTGGCGTTCATCTGCACCCTCTTGCCAGTCTGTATGATTGATACTGGACTGCAACATTAGCTCTAAGCGCTAGGCCCTTGCTCTCACAACNCATAATAGAGTTCATGGTTCTCCTCACCACAAAACATATCAGAAATCAACTCAAACCCCTTATAATGTGAATATAATGTCTTAATGGGATGCTTACACAGTTCTAGGACACCNTTCTCAGATGTAGAATGGAGGGGATATTTAGTCTCGGCGGGGATTGAACCTGAAATTAATTGACTTGACCCAAATGAATTGGCTACCATTATGGAAATGCACTGTATGCCAGGTTTGGTATTCATTAACCTTATGTACCTTATGTATCTTTGCTGTTGTAGTAACTGTTCAGTAAGCCTATATCTACAGACTGATAGCTATGGAAAACTTTCTAAGCACACACAGCAAAGAAAATTGTGTACATTGATCTNTGACTGTGTGTTGCAGTCGTCACTTTCATTATTCCTCAGAATGTGAAATACTTGGCTTGATGTAAATGAAAACGATCTCTAGGTTTCTGGAGGTTTTGAATCATTACTGCTGTTCCAGTCAACCAAAATACATTTCTAACTTTTTACAAGAATCCAGTATTGTTATAGCAGACAAGACTGAGATGAGTTTTCTTTTTGCTATTCAATATGCCACACTATCTCATCTTCAAAGCACTTGCTGTTATACAGATGAAAATAAAGAACACTTTGATTTATTTTAAATTAGCATGCAGGAACAATACAAAGTGCCCTTATGAGTGCATCAGTGCTCCACATCATCATTTTCAATATAAGATTACATCCCCCACCGAGAAAGAAATCAGCCTCAAAAAGCCTTTCTATTATATTGTATATATTTATTCAATATAAGTGTGTTCAAGTGACAGGCAGAGATCCCAAGGGTACTGGAATGTCCCATTTTACTTATTTTCTTTATGTATATATATATTTTTATTAAGTCTGCTGTGTAAACTCCTCAAACTATAAATCACAATTCTTTTGTAGGTTTTAGTTTTGTTTTCTATTTAGAAGATCATATAATGCTATTTATATATAAATATTTGTTGTCTGCCTTTAAAAGGATGTGATTTAGTATATTGCTGCCAGATGAATTCATGTTGCAGTAAAAGCAAGGGCAGTGTGAATGAGAGTACCTTCACTCTATGTGGGACATTTTTGGTTTTTAGACAGGTGCATTATTTGCAGAGATAGACACAGGTGCTTAAATTTACTAAGCAGGGAGATTGAAAAGTGGGGATGTTGCCCATAGCAACCAATAAAATTCAAGCACAAAGTTTCATTTTACATACTGGAGAATGAGAGCTTTGAATCTGATTGGTTGCTATGGGCAACATCCCCAATTTTTAATCTTCCTGCTTAGTAAATTTAGGCCCATGAGTCCTCAGGGAGATCAAAAATCTATAAGTGACAGTTTGTGAAGTATTTGTCAAGTTGATAGTGGTGTAAATGGGACCATGACAGAGTTCAAATACTTACAAGGTGCCACTAAAACAATGTTTTTCCCCTGTTATGCCAGACAGAGTGCAGTGGACTGCAAGCCAATGAAAGCAATAAAGCAACTATGATAACACTATGAGGTATATTTACTAAGCNGNGAGATTTCNGTGAAATTGGAAAATGGTGATGTTGCCCATAGCAACCAATCAGGTTCAAGCTCTGTTTAATTTTACACACTGCTATACATAGTGTACATTCCCACGTCTAAAAGCACCTATTAACCTATAAGTGGGGATCACTTACCAGTAGCTGTTATAGTTTCTTTATTCTTTTCACTTATTCTGTCTGCAAATGCTTATATACTTTCAGTAAATATGGCTGTATTCCCCACAATAGAGCACCAGCCCATAGTAGTCGCTGATGTATCAAGAGAGATTGTCCCTCAATGTACCTAGAAAGCCAAATGTTTAAGACCAACACGTGTTTTGCCAATTCTTCATCTGGGTATAAGGTAAGTATACAGAGAGCCTCCTATACAATATGTATTAGACCCCTGATGGCTAACCTGTGACACTCCATATGTTGTCGAACTACAAGTCCCATCATGCTTTGCCAGCTCGTGCTAAAGGCTCAGCATTCCAAACTCCTGG
>JABWIB010001658.1:10681-28068 GCA_016617825.1 Platyplectrum ornatum | reverse complement strand
TTCCTCCACCTCCCCTTCTGGCTCGTGTGTCTCCTAACAACAGTTTAATGATTGTGAATGGTTTGCCATAATTGAATACTATTAACATATCTTTTTGCATGTTATCAAACACTCCTGACAGAGTCCTGTGATATCACATATAGGGTTGGAAAGAAGCCCATTGTTATTGCACAAACACTGCTGAATCAGCAAGAACCATCCGGGATCGTATATAAATATGTATTTATATATGTAGGTTTAGACAGCTGAAAAGAACCATCAAATAACTGTAAGTGGCTAAACGTATGTGTCGTTTGTTTGTCATGCCCTGGTGAATCAGAAAATGTAAATTCATTGTGACAAGTCTATGAAATAGGTTTCAAACCTTTATTCATACACTTCAAAATAGCCCTTCATTAACATTTACATAGATTGCAAGCTCTTAAATAACAACTATGTCAAAACAGTGCAAGCGTCGGCATAGGGAGCAGAAAGCAATCCATATGTTGAATGAAAACCAGTTTCAATTATCTTCTTTTGGATTTTGTAGGCAAAAGCCATTTTTCCCCATCAAAGCTACACTGATGTATGTAATAAAATGTTAACTGGCTGGAAAATGAATTCCATTGAAAGGATTCCGCAATGACAAAAGTGCAGCGTTTTTCTACATTTTTACTAAGCGCTTTAGCTTCTTCAGGTGACATGACCTCCTACTAAACATCTTTCGCACTTGTTCACTTAACTTAAAATAATAACGGTACGTGAGAAGCAAAATCAATTGGTGAGACATAATGTGGAATTGCTAATAATTCAAACACAAGTGACAGGCTATTTAGGCATGTGTTCTGCAAACAACAGCTATCCACCTGAGACCAGAAAGCACAGGATATGAGCTACTTATAGGAATTCGGGCCCAGTCTACAAGAATTACAGGAAAACTTCACATTTTTGTGTGTGTAAAAAGTCCCTTTGATCTTTGTTATTTATTGAACACTGATACCTAAAACAAAATCTTTGAAGGCAGGTTATCCTTTAAAACAGAGCACTAATGTTTCCCTTTCCTAGCACTTTTTACAACTATTGTCTTNCGTACAAGTTAACAAAATAGAGCCTGTAGCAGGCTGCAAAATGAATAAAAGAATTTCATTCTATAATATCTGTATTAAATAATATTTCATATATAGTGTAGTGTTTGGGCCCATGTCAAACACATTGCTATTAGTTAAAGACATAACAACGATAACTAGGCTAGTTGGTTTGGTTATACTACAACAATATGGNCAGAGTTATGGGTTACTTTTTGGAGAATAATTATATTGCTTATAGTTTAATGCTAGATAAACAATAATGAGGAGTAATAAAAAGTTTTTTTCAGCAGTGGGAAGGGTTAGCACTGAGAAATCTCTTGGTCATATACTGTATGAATAAAGGATAACTGTAATGGGACCTTTTCTCTGTTCGTTTCTTGCATNGCATTAAACAGTAACAGCTATTTCATTGAAAAGTTTCTAGGGGTTTTAAGGTGATTTTATATTAATACTAATCTAACTGGTGAAACACTGCAATGTTAATTAACATTTAGTAATACGGTCAGTTTTATCCAATTAAGGGAANAGACCCGAGTTTTTCTTTTACTTTCTATTTATTCAGTATAATAGTCTGTATTTTGGTCCCTTGTATAATTGCCTATTAATATAACTGGAAAACATAGGTTAAACTATTCAATTTCTGAATATTACTTTGTTGCGGGTTTCTAGGNACACTTCAGACTACTTATTCTGGTTTGAAGAGTTGTGCATCCTTTGACAGATGAACACCTTTTAATGTAACATGCATTGTCCATTGGACCAGATCTAGACCTGCTTGTGACCTACGCAGGTCTGTTCATAAACTGGTCTTTCTGTAGAGAAAGGGGGGGTATCCAGAAGCCTACTTAAATTATGCACGCTGATTTACTTATGTACTAAGCAGATCATCATAGAACGTATAACCCAGTCATCATTATCACATTCCTATCCCCACCTACAGCGCATTATTTCAAAATGTGCGTGTTTTGTCCATGTTTGACCTTAATGGCCAATGCATTACTTATAAATGTCTACTAACCACTGCTCCTAGTTAATTATACCAAAACTGGTATAATTAATTTTCTGCAATATCCTCCAGGAAGAAAACNAATTGTGCTGTATAGCAATGAAATAATCCTAGTTAACTGACTGTGGAATGATTGTGTTCCAGAAGGATGATATACTGTAGATTGATGAGATCATGAAACAAGAAACAATAACTAGTAACCATGACATGTTATGCCATAAAAAAATCTCTAGAACATTGAGATTGGTGAAATACACCAATAGTAAATGACTTTGCCATAGTTTATTCTGCAGCATGTAGTATATTGTATACCACGTGAAACCACGGATGTCCTTAAGTCAGGTATGATGGGTTTATAAAAGTAAACAGGTGGCAAGTTACACGGCTAAAACCATATTGTATTTCAAGGGGAGTAAAAGTTAGTCTTTGCATGCAGGGGGGATACTTTGCTTATTGAACACAGATTCTGAGCCGTTTTACTTATTTTAGTCTTGAGCTTGAAAATTATTGCTCAACTAGAATACTGTGCAACTCATAGCATTGCCTTGCCTGGAATTCAACATAGCTTTTCCCTGTTGTAACTTTNCACCTTTTTTACTCTTATTTTCAAACTCCTATAGTCCAGTGTGATAAGATGTATATTTCATAAACCTTATTATTAATAATAATGCAAGTGCTGAGACACTGTTCAAAGTGCATACACTGAACCAGATCAGGACAATACAACACTTACAAGACAATCTAATGCACNTCACGCTTAGGCTAGCGTTTTTACTTGGGAACTAGCACAGGCTTCCCAGATGGTTGGTTTCAGAGCTAACAATTAGACAAGGGCATGATGACAGTACACTTCTTGTAAGAACAGATGACATCGACAGGAGANTCATTGGCATTCTAGAAAGATAACTTGCCATGTAACAAAGAACACGTCATCTCATGCTGGCTCCATGACATGAAAGTGAATCTAGTGTGCGCTAGTTCTATCCCGTGCTTCATATCGCAGTCCAATAAAATACCTTTGGAATGTGGTAGAACAAAAGATTTGCTCATTAATGTGCAGCCGACAAGAATCTTTTATCTGTTGTTCACTTCGATACTGTAGCATACACTGTAACATCAGTCATACACTGCACACTAATTAAATGGCAGATTTATTTTAAATGAAATAACACATTACCTTGCAAAGTTTTCAGAATCCAGCTCAAATAACTCAGCCGCAGTATCGAGCAATTCTGATGGTTATTCATTCATTTGTGAGAGTAAATAACATAATAGAAATACTGCTGTCAGTAGGTAACCATTTACTCATCCATGATTAGCTCCATTGTTTTCGNTTTTCTGAAGTTGATTATAATAAAATGGCTGCTGTTTTACAACTTACAATTTTTTTTTCATTATCTTTAATTCCAACTGAAGACAACATTGTAAAGGATATGATTATATGCCCTGTGGATACTTGAAACAAGAGCTAGGTATAAATGCTATTGCAATGGCAATTTGAATTTACTTGTTTCACATATATAGCACTTTTGTTGCTAATTAAAGCCTTTGTAATCACTGTTTAAGTACAGGATATGCTCAAGGGCCAAGGACGTTTAGTAGAAATTTGTTTTGGGGTTTTTTTCTTTAAATATTTTTCTTTTTTGTGTTTAACATGTAAAATTATTGACGTGTGATGCTTACTTCTAAATATCTTTGCCAAATTAAAACACCACAGCTGTTCTGATGTAATGATTTTATTATGTATTTAAAAGCACAAAATGACATGCATAATATGACATTATATAGTATGGATAGTGATCTAATCTCAAATAAGATTATTTAATAACTTTTTTCATTCTAGAATGCAGCTTTAATAAAACTAAAGGTAAACTAGAACAGGGGATCTCAAACAGTGTAAGCTGGCACATTCAAGCCAATGGTGGCATCTAGCAGTAATTTTATTTTCATAGGGAATTATATTAAATGGCATATTTAATGCTAATTTTAATTGTGGTGGAAGGATGCATAGCAGTGAAAAAAGAGACTTTCGACATGGTACTGGGCATACAATGGGATTGTAAAGTGGTATTTGACCTGCTTTAATAGTCAGTAAATGGTGTCATCAGTAAACATGAGACCCGCTTGTCCTAATTTAGATTAGTTCTGTGGCAACATCAGGGCTCACCGTGATGGCTTTGAATATTGTAGTTTTAAAAAAAATTTTTTACATTTTACAGAACAGATAGATATAGATAAAACATANATAGCACACAAAGTACCATTTCACAAGATGTGAGCTACCACGAGAATGGTAGATGTTGTGGTCTTTCTCCAACACAATAGCTTGTAATCCTACCTACCTACGTTTTTTGGAATACATTTACTAATCTGGGAGATTGATTGCTATGGGCAACATCCCCACTTTTCAGATTCAAGCACTGTTTCATTTTACATACTGGAGAATATGAGCTGGTTGCTATGGGCAACAGCCCCACTTTTCAGTCTCCCTGCTTAGTAAATGTAGGCCTTTGTGGCTTGACAGCCCTTAAATTGATTTGGTAATTGACAGTATTAATTAAGTATGATTCCCCTGTTACAGCATTTTGTTTATTATATTGAGTCAGCATTTTACAGTAATTAGTAATGCACAAAACACGAAGTCATATTTTAACTCCCTGTGATGAATGATTATGTGATATACTGTATACAGTATGTTAGCCAGGTGTCTAGTTCTGTTAAATAAATACATATGAATACCACCTGCAGTTTCACTAACCCAAATAAAAATGAAAGTGTACTTTATGCTGCTTTGTTTCTGTCAAAATGATTGAATACACCGCATCACACATTCAATCCACACATTATATTTATCTTTTTGGGAAGCTTATTCACTTGCTGTGCTTCAATCAATCAAATTACAATTAGACGATCATGACAAGTATATAGATTGATTGATTCCTTGTAGATCAATGAGCATATTAACTGCTGTTAAATATAGAATTCTTTTTTTCTACCATACTCCTAAATGTGAGTAAAATGAGATGTAATTGTATGGTTTGTGGCAAATTCAGTAGTAATTTACATGTAGATATTGAGATTATTTTATTGTATTTGTTGAAGAAGAATAATGAAGAAATCATGGAAAGTTGTGTCCTCAATGGGATATAAAATATTTATTATTCTTTTAGGTTGTGGTCATAGTTTTCTGTATAACTATCTAAAAACTTCCCTTCATATTTATTGCTGTAATAGAAAAGCTGCCATTGTGTTTGCTGATGGGTGAGCAGCGTTAGGCCTCTCGTACAGGCACAGAGGTAGAAGGAAGCCCTTTCAGCATAAAATGAAATCAATGTGGTTTGCCTTTTCCCAACATCCATACAATAAAATCCTAACCCTTCTTTTACTCCTCATCCTAACCCTCCTATTCCATTCCCCTAACTTTCCCATTTACACAGCCTACCCCCACCACCTTGTACAATACAGGCTGTGCCTAACCTCCCTTTCTCTGATGCATCCCCACCAGTAGTCAAACCTAGTATTTTTTCTATCCCTGCTGATAAGTAACACTTGTAATTGCTTTAATCAATCATTAAAAATGCTTTCTAAATAAAAACTTTGGCAAAAGTATTTCAGGATAAGTGTTATTAGCTGTTTGGAAAATCTATCCTAACCACACACTATTGTTATTAGTAGCCCAGTCACATGATTATTGGATGGTCAGGTGGATAATCAATATAGTGTATGGCCAGTTATATTGGTAGCTGGCCAGTAAAATATAATACAGTAATAATCTCTGTATCTAGTGCAGTGGTTCCCAAACTGTGTGTCTAGGCTCCCTGGGGTGCCGCGACGCTCTCATTGGAGTGCCACAGAATGTTCCAATGTGGTGCTATGTTGATAGAATTACTTAGAAGCACAATTTTACATCTAGTATAGGAGATAAACAAGATTTAATATCAACCTGAAGTATTTCTGTATTTACTTAAATAGTTATTACACTATTCTGACTCGAAAACGTAAAAATTAGAGATTAATATGTCTTAGAGGCGCTTTGAAAAATTATGGAGACCCTAAGGGTGCCTCGACTGAGAAAGTTTGGGAACCACTGATCTAGTGGGTATTGGTGCAGATAAACACAGATATTTTCCCCTTAGGAAAATTGTCATGTATTCGGCACCATTTACTAGAGCGATATTGTTCTAATGGTGCGCAGTCGTGACTGGGCAACGGAGAGGTGGCCAGCTGCTCACCCGGGGTTCCTCTTCATCCTTCATGTTTGCGGGCACCCTGCTGAATGGACGGGGAGCCTGTCAAACAAAACAAATTCTCCAGCAGAAAACAAACAATATCATTAATCAATGGGAATTCTGATTGATCAGCGGTATCNTTCAGGGCGTTTTATAAACTTGAATTCCAGACAACTCGGTTTGCATTTTAGGGGGTAAATTCTGTATCCTGGTCATCTTTACATTTTGGCTATAGTCATTATTTTGTGAAAAAAAGTATAAGCAAGGAAATGGATACACGTGTGCAGATAGATGATGGGGACATAAACAGCAGATGTATGTAATAGTAAATCTGTAGGGTTAGCACAAAGTTTTGATAAAACAATTAGATGTAACAATGGCTGTGTTTACTCTTGTCAAAAAAGCACAGCTTTACATTTAAAATCTATATAAAACAAAATAAAAGCAAAACATAAAACATAACATTGGGTAAGGTCAATAGATTATTATTTGGGTGATTACAGTATGTTTCACCCATTGGAAGTACTTAACAGTTTTGTTTTTTAATGTATTACTTTTAGCAGCTACTATTTAGTTATCTTATTATATAACAGTTGGTTAGTCATTATTATGACAATGTTTAGGCTGTTAATTATTTAGTGTAAACAATGTCATACTTGTGTATATGTAGTGTCTAATTAAAGGATTGTTNAATGTGTCTAAATACCGCAAACGTGGTAATAATAAGCAATCCATGTTCCCTTTACTGCATAAGGCTTTATGTAGCAGTTGTTGTCCTTTGTAATGCTATACAGGCTAAATTTCAATAACAGACCTAGGTTTGGTATTCCTAATTGTATAGCTCTTTGAAATATTACCTTTCAGTTGGTTTGGTAAGTAGCTTATAAACTTGTAATTACAACAACAACAACAAAAAAGATTTAGGTGGCAGAATAGGAAGCTGGACTTCCAGCAGATGGCAGGTCCTGTTATGTAATTAAGGAAAAGGCTTTGAAAAGATCTCTGATACTTGTCAGCCTTTTCCTTGTCATGGATTTTCTTGTCTTGCTCATTACAGTCGTGATAGGTAACACGGGCTGCTGGCCAAACGACAAATGTGGCACATGTTCTCCTTTGTGAAAGCTATACAGTGCACTGTGATTGCTATTGCCTTTGAGGATATGAAAGTGCCACTTATGTCTGCAAATTACCACTGTGTCATATTTACCTGCGTCTTAGACAGCTTGCGGTCACCTGTCAAGTTCAGCCCCCACTTTTATCTGTTCCACACCTGCACAAGTCTCCACCACAGACGCTGAGCAAAGTTGTTGTTATGAAGTCAAACTTTCTCTTTCAGCTATACAGCGCAAATCTGCCATGGTATCATTAACATTAACCGGTCTACTGGTAATTACGGGCACAAGCAAAGGAAGCAAGCTACTTGTGTGGCACTTATCTAGATGTTAAGTCACGGCTGCTTTGATGTTTATGCTTCATTTAAGCTCCTGGTATCATATTTCAGCAATGAATTGGAGTAAAGTGTTTTCATTTGTGACTTTTTATTGAGTTTTCCTCTGCTTTCTAGTAAGAGAAGTGTAATGCATGGCGCAAGCTAATTCATCTCATAAAGGTCATCAAACACAAAAGAATTAAGAATTTAGATTATTTTATATATAGAAATAAAATTTAAGTGTAAGCTGTGCAAATATGCATGGTTATTCTATTAATACTATAATGAATCTGAAAATGAGTTCAGCATCTAGCTTGGTAGTTGGACACACCTGATGCTCCTCATATTGACAATG
Source organism: Platyplectrum ornatum (assembly GCA_016617825.1). Lineage (NCBI taxonomy): Eukaryota > Metazoa > Chordata > Amphibia > Anura > Limnodynastidae > Platyplectrum > Platyplectrum ornatum. Next base: position 19,982 of record JABWIB010001658.1, on the reverse strand, counting down.
GACCAAATCAGACATAAGCAGATGTGCNGTCCTAACCGAAGACCTTTGCCAAGACCTTACTGTATGGCTTNCATACTTGTCAGAATGTGTACACCCTGTGCAGCCCTGCCCAGCTGTCTCCAGGACTTTCCCCAGCAAAGTCAAATCTTGGGGTCTGTACATATGCACTTTCACAGATTGAATAACCAGCGTAATACAGACGTAATAAGTCCTTATGCCTGTACTTGAGAGGAAATAGTCGTATGANTTGACTGGCAACCAACCAGGGTACTGGAAAGATAGACAACCAGAGTTACCATGAAATTTGACAAACGCAGGGAAGATCCCAAATTCTGGATAAGTACACATTACATAGGCTGACTAAGAGGAAGCTCCCACTCGCATGTTACCACCTGGATAGAGGTGTTGTTCCTTTTATGTCTGGATGAGACTGACAAGAAGACTGCAGAAAGTCTCGATGTGGCCCAATGTACATCATAGGTATACCTATATCTTCCCAAGTATTTCATCTTATTTCTGATGTTGAACTGTTTGGATCTGCAGGGTTTTTTATTTCCATGCTATTGTGTGNAGCAGCAGAAAAATAACTAATCTAAAAGTTAACTGTACTGCACCACAGGAATCCTTTTGGCTTTGTTAATCACATAGGATTTAAATCCAATGACAAGTATAAAAATCCATTTTCACCAANTTGTTGACTTTCTTGATAAGTGGTGACAGTGATGCATTACATCTAAGTGACATATTGACATTATCAATTATATGTTATTAAACAGCTCGGCTAACTGAATGATTTACCTTGTGTTTAACTGCCTCTTTCAATTAAAGGCTGGGGAACCGAGCAAAATAGCTCAAGCCATATATTTTACCTTGTTAACACTGGCACTGATGACATGCAAGTGACGGGAGCGTTAGCCCTTAGCTCCGGGCTTTAATGGACANGTTCTTAAAGGCCTAGAAAGTGATTGATGAGATGGAGCAGGATTGGAATACAGGCTTACTGGCTTTTTGTTTCCTGCTATAGATTTCCATTCCTGACAAGCGGTCGCACATTTGGGACACGTTATCACATTATAGTTCAGAGTGCTCGCTCTGTCGCCATTCGGTTGCATTGATGCCTTTGGTTGCACAGATAGAACAAGTGTTTCAGTTTANGCTTTAGTTTAGCTTCTAAAAAGCCCTTCTAATGCCATTATTAGTGTGCTGGCCGGGGACCTCAATTGGTAAGCTTACATGACACTCTAGACCAACAGGAAAACATGACCTACATCCCTTCATGTTAAAGAGGGAAATGCTGCAGTGGGTTAAGTGAGAACAAGTAATACAACAATGTCCTCTATCACCACGGTTCTCAAACTGTGGGTCGGGACCCCAAAGTGGGTCGCGCCCACATCTGCATGGGGTGGCGACTTCCTCAGAGAGACCATGGCCCAGCTTCAGGCCCAGCACTATGGGACCAGAAGTGCCACTGTGATACATGCCCGCGGCCGCCTAGACTGCTGCACTGAACCCGTTCCATCATTCGTCACATAGGATTGCCAGTTGTCATGATGCACAAATAATGCAATGCCCAAAGGGTTAAAGGGGAACTTTCAGACTCTTTTAAACATATACTTTTTACTTATACTTTTATTATAATCTGATGTCTTGGTGAAAAATATCACCAGTGTGTGGTTTATAAATATATACGGGTATCGAGGTAACGTGACCCCACGGTAACTTGCTGGGGTCGTGTAGAAAAAAAATGTCAGATGGGGTCCCAGTCAAAATAGTTTNAGAACCCCTNCTCTATCACATCCATGAATTCATATTAGCACCCGTTTTCCATTCAACCAGCCCAGCTTTCATTTGCATTGTACTGTTACAAGATATGATTGAATGAGATGGTGATGCTGTCATTCCTCTGGAGATGTAACACNTGCCAGTTGTCATGATGCACAAATAATGCAATGCCCAAAGGGTTAAAGGGGAACTTTCAGACTCTTTTAAACATATACTTTTTACTTATACTTTTATTATAATCTGATGTCTTGGTGAAAAATATCACCAGTGTGTGGTTTATAAATATATACGGGTATCGAGGTAACGTGACCCCACGGTAACTTGCTGGGGTCGTGTAGAAAAAAAATGTCAGATGGGGTCCCAGTCAAAATAGTTTNAGAACCCCTNCTCTATCACATCCATGAATTCATATTAGCACCCGTTTTCCATTCAACCAGCCCAGCTTTCATTTGNATTGTACTGTTACAAGATATGATTGAATGAGATGGTGATGCTGTCATTCCTCTGGAGATGTAACACATGTCAGCAAGTCTGTCATGAATGAAGATAACCAACAATCATGGGTGTCTATGCGAATGTCTCTTCTCACTATGTGCAATACANCACACAAGTGATGGAAGCAGGAATCCCTGAGATGACGGCACCGCACAGCATTTAATAGGCACCACTTAGCCTTCACTAAACATGAAAATACTTATGGGAAGATTTCCTAAAACAAAATGCCTGGTCATTTAGTCCAATTGCTCAGACATTCTTGAATGAATGAAACAAATGTAATGGTATGGAACATGTACTGTACAGGACAATATGACAATACGCATTCTCTTTTAGGCAGATCTGAACTACTTCCTGTATATTTTTGTTGATGTGCACTTAGGGATAATTAAGGCATTTCATTTTTCCTTTATACAATTGAAATATCTCCATTGCATATCCTTTTCTTACTGTAACATTACCATAAAATCCCTAGGCAGTCATAATAATTATCATATGATTATATAGTGTATTACCAGTAGAATTACCGTTTTACTTTATTTGTCTACCTGTAGAGGTGGTATACCAAGTCGTCACATAGTTCTGTGTTCCAGTGAAGGAATATCTGTAAGAATTGTGCGTATAACAAATATTTGAAGTTTTCTTCTATTGAATGGCATGTAAATGATAATGAAAGCGGCATTTCCTGAACATAATCAGCATACTTGTCAGGCCCCTCTTATTCCTGTCTATACAAGGGGGCTTNATCTAAAGTGCCATGTCATTTCTTTTCTTGTCCTCCACACTCCAGCACAACAGTTTTTGTGTACTTTCAGAAGTGCTGCTTTTGGGCAGAATGCGNAGGTTTCAAAAGAGCCTCATCTCCATCTGGTTTTATACGATAATCCTTTATCCACCATCTCCAGCTCTCTCATGCCATTGCTTTCTTGCCTGTGGCTACATTTCTATCTCTGCATCAATTAGCACAGTGATTTATACAACAAGCAAGCAGTTTAGAGGTAATGGTACACAATTAACATCTCATTCCACCATAAAGGGTATGCTAAATACCCTAGTCACTGCTTTCTCTGCCTAGGATTGAAATAAGTGTTTGTCCTTATTCATATGTTATCTGATGTGAAGTGGGCCCGCTTTGTACTGCACGTCTCCATTAATCTAATTATAAATAGCTGCGAATGAAGTGCTGTCTGAACAGGGATGGGGCAAAATAGCGCTTTTGTCATTACTGGGAAGTGAGATTGTATATTGCATGCTATCGCTGTAAAGGAAAAACCAATCCTGATGACTTTGCTGCCTGTTGCATGCGTTTTCTCTTCCCATAATCACAGCACCAATGCAAACAGCACTGGCGGCTGGATATAAATAGAGCTGTAGATGTGCTGTCATGTGGCTTGCAGGGAAAATCCTCTGAGTGCTGTTGAATTAAATGATGCATCCTGATTGACAGCTACCTTGAGACTGTGCTGATGGAGTTGTCAAAGCATTATGTTAACAGGCTAGTGTATTGAGTGCCGATGTACGCTGCCGNGTGACTCACAGATTCCTAACAGCTATCTGCTCATTTACCCTGTACATCTCGCTGATTATTCCAGGAGACGCACATCTCCAAGCCTTCACGTTAAATGCTTTGTGTGGACGTGTTTATTTCTAAGGGAATGCAATAGCTTAACGCTTTACCGTGCCTAGGTTATAGCTCAGGGTTTGTGGAGTGTGTTTGGCTTTTGAAGCACATAACACGACCTTCTGTGCTAAATATATATAAGTAGGAAGCATTTAGGCATTAATTGCATTGTGTTTGGCCCTGCTGCGCCTTAGGTGCTTTTGTTATCTTGAATTAGTCTTTTTCTAGCTTGTGCTGTTACTGAAGGTTAACATGGTGTAGCAATCTGTTCTCTCTGCATGTCAGCTTTCAAGGGACTGATGCTGCTGCTGATAAAGAAAATGACTAATTTGCGTTGTTTTGTTTCCTTGCTACTATCAAGCCCCTGATTGAGGGAGGTTACTATCAGATATGAGCTGCNCATTATCACTTTCCTATTTTCAAGAGTTGAATGAGTCATTAGGTTGGATATATATAGGGTATATAGGGGTACTCACATGCTAGTCAGTGCTTTAAATATATGTTGGATGTCTGGTCATCAAGGCAATCTATTTCTACCTGACTTTTAAATGACCAAATTAAGTGTTAGTTGNGATCACATTAAGCCGTTTTTAATTGTTTCCACAATGCAAAAGGTGTGTTGTGTTTTCCTTTGAGGATCACTTACCCCAGCTAGCGTCCTGAGTAATTGAAATGATTTCCCAGGTTGCCAGGGATGCACNGTCATAAACATTAGCTGATCTCCAAATCCTAGTTGCTGACTAAAACAAATGATTAAAAACATTCCCTGTTATACACTTATATTCATAAATTGTGACTTTCAAAATCCTATTTTTGTACACACTGTGATGGTTGGGAGATGTAGATTGTATTGGTCATTGTCTATGTGTAGTCTACACCTGTGTATTAAATAAGTCTAATTTGGATTTAGGTGTTTTTGGCTTAAAATGAAACGTAAAAATAGAACGCCTTATTTGAATAAAACATTGAGTGATGTTTGTGTAAATCAGTAGCAAATAACCCCCAAATACTGCCATAGTGATGCTGTGGTGACAGGGTGACATCATACCCCTCACTATGTGCTCAGGAATGCAACATTCTATGTGATAGCTTTGTAGCGTTCATCTAGGGGGGCATTATTGCATAATACATGTGATAAACCAGTGGAGGCACCCTTAGGTAAGTTTTGCACCCTAAATAGTGTAGTAACTATTTAGGTGAAGGCGTAAATACTTCAGGTGGGTATCAAAGACGTAACATTGCACTTGTAAGTAACACTAGCAGCATGGCACCACGTNGAAGAAACGTTCCGCTGTACCCCAATGAGTGTGTCGCAGCACCCCAGGGAGTCTAGGCGCACAGTTTGGGAACCACTGTGGGAGACTCATAATATGCTTAGTGTTTATCTTCAATGTGAAGTATTAAATGTTCTTTTACAGCATTAAAACAAAAACTGTTCTCAATAAATGTAAAGGTTTCTTACTCCATCAGAGAGGTATGTAACATATCCCCATTGTCCCTCACAAAGAAACTTAAATAACTTATTACTGGNAATGTCATGGCTCCGTTTCTTTGCTGCCCATGGATAAGGCTGCTCCACACACTGCTTCACGCGTGTGTCTTTCTGGTGATATGTAGGTTTGACATGTCAGGGGAAAGAAAGCCCAGCTACAAATCGTTGCTATATAACAGATAATTGTCAGGTACAATTGATTTCAAAAGAGCTGCATTTTCATGTGGTGTTTTATTTTCCAATAACATCTAATGGATATCTATGGCAACATGTTTTCAGTAATCTTAAGCTGTGGCTTTTGCGGACATGATCACTGATTAGATGGAGCACTACTCTTCCAGTAACAGAGGAATATCAAGAAACATTCAGCAGGAAAGATACCTAGCAGTTTCTTTTTACTCACTGCTAAATACAATTATAGTGTGACCTTAACTGTACTACTGATGCTTAAGGGATTCTATGTCTGTTTTTTAGTGATNTATTTACAATGTACCATTATTTTTATTACTTAGAAATGCATAACATTTTTAAAACAAGTATTTTTTGTTTGAATTNAATATTAATGTAAGACACATGATACTAATAATAATTATAAGCAGCCATCAGTGATAATAAGGTGTATACGTTTTGATTATTTATATTATTAAATGTGTATCGTGTCATCTGCGATTTACCCTGTTTGTGTTATATATGGATAATGTGTTTCTTATGATTTAAACCTGATTAGAGGAATCATTTAGCAGTGTTTAAATGAATGCTGAACAAAAGCTTTCTATAACCACAAAGTTGTTAACTAACACTAATGTTGTGTTTACTAACTTTTTGGGAAAACAAATATTTTAACTTGTGATTTGATGTCCATGACTGAGCCATATGTCTCCTTTTATATATACATTTTACTATTTTCACATTATAAATAGGATTCAGACTACATACATCGATTCTGAAACTGTGCAATTTTGTGTAATTATGCCCCCCCCCTATAGGTTTAATGAAGGACTTTTAAGAACAGTTTATCTTTGATAAATAGCCCTTCTGCACAGAATGTTTATTAGATTGACAGGAAAATGCACTCTGCTTTCTTTTTCCCCACCACTTATGAGTCAGGCAAATTTTAATTGGAGCAAAAAGCTTCTATTTGCACTGTAATTTCACTTAAGGATCATATCCTTCAGAAACTGGCAGACGCTTGTATTNCTTGATTGCAAAACATACATTCAGGAGAGGGGGTAAAATCATGCAAAGATGTTGTTATTATGCAGACTGNCAGATTAATGAAATCATACAAGTAATACACTACGAAATCTTAACAGCTTTACCAGAGATCACCATCATTATCTTAAATAAAGGTCTGAAAAGTCACGTGGAGAGGGCTGTGTAAAAGATTTGCAGGGTTTTTTTTATATTTAAATTAAAAATAATTGTAAATCGTATGATATGCCATGGAAAGGAGTGCATGGATTTCCATACACATTAGGGCTTTATTACACATATCATGTTGTAGTCCTTNTAGAAATGTGCAAGTGACTGATGTGTGAATGACATAACAGGGTGTTGACACTTGGCTGAAGGTTAATTAGTGGGGAGAGTGAATTGTACATACAATGTTTGATTCATTTATATTATATGTACATATAATTAATACCAAAAGAAACATGCAGTAATAAGCATACCATCAGTCAAAAGTTGTTGTGATATGGTGCAGTGCTTGACAGGTTTTCAAATACCTAAACAAACCAGAACAAGAACCTGTGTGTGCCTGTGTTTGTATCTTAACNGCTCGGAGTTTTGCTTTAAAAGTCTTTTACTGCTGATTTTTATTCNGCGCAAATGATGGCGAGTCGGCGCACCTACACACAGAGACCTACTGCCATCTACTGGCGGCTTTTTGTACTACTACTCAGTAGTTTGCATTTACTCAGTGTCCTTGCAGGCAGCATGATCATTGCACTTGTGAATTGTTCTGAGGATGAGACCACCAGATCCATGAGGATAAAAACTCAGCTGAGGAAATNAAAAAGAGGTTTTACTTTTAGGTTGGAATATCTCTAATAACTTATCTTATTACAAGTGCTGGCAATGTTGTCACTGTGTACACATTAGTTGTGGTATGCTGCTGTTACTACTGCTAATATTAGCATTTATTATTATGTATATGTTACAGCCAGTGCCACCAATTTATTAGGATGAGTGCATACTAATAATCTAATAGTAATATTAATCTAATGGAATGTATGTTATTGATGTATTTTTATTTTTTTAATTAAATAAACTGTTCTACATTAATTATAAGTTATTTTAATGCACAAATATTTCTATATTTTGTCCTTCAAAATCTGTATTTAGTGTCATTGTTGTCACAGTATTATCTGAGTACAAAGCGTCTACAAATCTGTTTGCTGATAGCTGTAAATATAATTACAGAACAGCTGTAAATACATTACCCTTCTTAATCCTATAATATGCATATTGGCAGGATGTGTGGCCGATTATCTTATTGTGGAAATTAAGTCTAATTGGTTAATTTCTTTTGTTAATTTCATAGTATAAACTGCAAGTGCTCACGAAGCAGGCAGCAGAGCTGAGCAAATACATGCCAGAGAAGGTGGAAGAGGACACTACCAGCATTCTCCGATCTCCCATGCCTGGAACAGTGGTTGCAGTTTCCGTTAAGCCTGGTGATATGGTAAGTGCTCCTATAGCACAGGACATCACATTTACAGAACACTGTGTGTTTCTTTATGTAATATGCATTGCATATGTACATGTACTAAAATAACCTGTGCTTTTAGCTTTTATTATTTTACATTGTGCATCAGTAATATGTGTTCACAGTAGAAACAGTACAATGGGTTGCTCCATAAGTTTGCTGCACTTTATCTNCTGTGATCCAAACTGTTTTCAAGACCTTTATTTTCCTGAATTCATTATTTGTAATATAAATGTCCATTCATTCTCCTATTTATATATGGCCAAAATAGACCTCATCTACTTTAATGAAGGATAACATATGGAACAAGAGTCTCCCTCCCTTGTTTCTGTATTAATCACATGTACTGCTGCTGTTTACTATTTCCCTTCATCTGATCTTAGAGCTGATATTCATTTTTTGGCAACATATTAGTTTCTGGGTTCAAAATGAAATATTGAGTGTAAAACTGCCAGCAGATGCACACTTGCTATATTACTGCCCTGTACTTTGCATGAACCTACCCATGGCATTAAGGTATGTTCTTTAATATAATCTGCACTCCTATTATGTAATACTGAAATAAAATACATGTAGAAGCGACACTGTTTTTTCCAGTGAAGGGGAAAAAGGATATGTAAAAAAAAAATAATATAACAGTTCAAATATATCAAAGGTTTCAACAAGGTACAGGCGGGAAGCAAGAGGTCATCTTCTGAAACTAGAGGGTTGGAGGCTCTTGGGAAATGGGAGGAAGTACTTCAAGGGAAGGGTGATGAATTCATGTGATTTACAGTGAAAGAATTCAAATATGTTCAGAACAAACAAGAAAAGGAAAGGATATTGAATGCTCAGAATTGTCACAGCAGTATTTGCACACGGGTTCTGTATTCTACAGTATTAATAAAAGAACAGTACAGTAAACTTAATGCAGTTACAGAAATGTCAGTGTTAAAGATGAAATGTAGTGTATTAAAGCGGTGTAAAAGAAGAACTAGCAGTGATTTGAGCAAAATGACTGACAGCTCCTGTCTGCTCATACATCATGCACACATACACATTTTGGGTATGGATGTCTAGAGGTTTCTGTAAACATTCAGCCGGTATCCTATGATGTGACATATACAGGAGTTCACATAGCTGTCATGAAAACTATTCCTTTTTAATTTTTTTTNTNTTTTNNNNTTNNNNCNNNGNNTTTNNTNNCCCNTTNNTNNNAAAA
>JABWIB010001657.1:50169-76844 GCA_016617825.1 Platyplectrum ornatum | reverse complement strand
GCTGACGATATGAAATCTCTGCAGAATTCGTCAGTTAGTGAATTCCCCCCCTGGACAACCTGCCCACGAAGTGTGACTGCAGGAACTGGAACATAGGTTGCAGAGCAAGCCCCAAACTCAGCTTGGGACCCTTGGTTCTGAGGAAGCCCATACAGAACGAGTTGCAGTGATAACCTGCAACTTGCACTGCAACAACTTAAGGGTCTGAGGGATTTTTGAATATGCCCTGCCACAGGGTATTGTAGATGCTCTTACTCCAATTTTTAACAACCTCCTGGATGCTGACCCCATTAATGCTATGGAATTTGACAGGGCACACCAAGCTTTAGGTCCCAGGCTGACCACAATGACCCTCCCTTCTGTTTGCAATATTAGGTTCCTTAACTGTTAATTTTATGTCACCCTGGTACTCCTATGTTGCCTGCGTGTCGCTCTCTTTAGTTACAGAATGTTTATCACTTAATGTTTGTTCCCCTGCTTTATTTGTCTCTTAAGACTGGAATATGTGGTGTCTGGTCTCTTCAGGCAGATAGCCTCCTGAGACACCCTTTAACACCTTTTACCCCCTTAGTCTTGCCCAGGAAACCCCATTTTGTTATTTGTTATATATTTAGATTGTTCCTTGTTACATGTTTGTTATACCGCGCCCCATTTTCCCTTGTGTGTCCCTATCCTAAGGCGGTTTATGCCAGATGCCCTTGAGGGCCTGACGTAGTGCACTTAATATTCCAATTCATGGCCCGTATATGATGTGAAAGAGTTGAACATACCAGAAATGCACTCAATGCTTCTACACATCCTATGTGTAGAAGGTAGATATTGCAATTTTGCAAGAGACGTATATTAGGAGCCCTGATTTCCCCTCTATAAAGAGCCACTATTGTCCTTTGATGTTTTACAATAACTATGTTGCCTCCAAATTTATGTGTGTTGCCATTTTATTCTCTCACAGAATTCAAACTTCCTCTCACCAATCGGTGGCCTTGAGGGAGGAGAGAGGCTTATTGGTTAAGGGCAGGATATTTGATCAACCTTTCACTTTTGTAAACTTGTATGTTCCAAATACCTTGTTACCTTTCTGATTATGAAAGAAATCAATTCCGCAAGAGAAGGTACACTGATTGCCAAGAGGGATCTTAACTTAATGGTGGACCCGCATCTGGACTCTAGTGCAAGCACATCCTCTTTTACATGACCTTCTAATACCACCAGATTAGATCAGACTATTGTCTATTACGCTGCCCTCAAAACCATAATACCTGAAAGGTCTCCCTGTGGGAAGTCCACAAGTATGTGAAAAAGTTTGGTTCTCTACTTAAACGGTAATTCGGTAATGTTGGCTTGGCTTTTAGAATGGTCTAGACCAGGTGTTGGCCATTAGTGTGTGATGCTGGAAAGGCATAATTCCCCAGCCCCACTACACATATTATACCATGGTTTCCAACCATTCCATGTTTTTCTCATCTCCGCTCCAACCCAGACATATCCATCTCCCCACTCACATCCTTCATACACAATAACGATTTTGCACCAGGCTTGGCACCCAGTCAGTTCCTGGGTTGGGGATTGTTGGGTCTCCTTAAGGCACTAGGAGTTGTGCTCCTGGTGCTCCCAAGCGGTGCTTCCAAATGATGCCTGTTTTTCAGCCATCTAGAGGTGCCACTTCCATTAGTGGCAGCACCATGTACAGTGTATATACTTATGTAAAAGCCGGCATAGGGTTCCCTGGGGGGGGGATGGTGGAAGTGAGGGTGGGTCCACCATTCACAAGGCCAGTCCTGGTCTTGAAGCCTGTGTAGGCCTAATCAGGTGTGCACCTGTGCAATCCCTTGATGAGGTGTGTGATGGGTGTGTTGTGGGTCTCACTTTGTACTCACTATCCTGGGGAAGGATTGTACAGACTGTGTGGTAGAGACCCTCGAATACCTCTGACTGCTGGAGTCTGGATCCTGGCTTGTGTTTTTTGTTATTAGTGATAGTCAGGAAGACTCATGTTTAGCTAGTGCCCAGACAGGCAAGGATTTTGATTTTTGTTTTTTCACGTGTGGAATAAAACTGGCTAAGGCCAAATTACTCCTGGAAATCCCCTCCCGCTTACAATATTCTATAGCAGTTTGGACCCCCATTTAAAATATACATTTTTAAATAAATTTTTTTTTTTAAAAAGGGTGCCCTGTTGAAAGGTTTGCTATGGGGTCCAGTCTTTTGTAGTTACGCCCCCGACCGGGAGGGTGCCTGAAATTACTGACTCTTGGTTCTGCTGGCTTTAAAACCTGAATTTAAAACCTCTCCCTCATATTCTAAAGCCCTTGAGCCTTCTCCATGATTATTTGTTCCCCTAGTATTTTAACCCCGTTCCCTGTTGTCATGGTCTTTGTCCATTTTACCCTCCTCCCTTTTCTGGTTTAACTTTGGACGACCTATTAGCCTTGCCTTATATTTAATTTTTATATGTTCTGTTTTGGAAATTTCTGGAAATTCTTGAAAATAAAGAATATATAAAACAAATATAGAGAAAGCATGTACTGTGTACCCTACTTAACCTTGTATAGACTAGCCAGTTCGCCCACATTTTCCACCGAGAAAGAAACAGTATGGAATACAATATAAATGTCAATGTGGATGATAAATTCTTGGCACAGGCTTTAGGTAAAGATTAAAGGTAATTCACTTGCTTTCTTTTGGATCAAGTTGAAGAATATTATCCAGAGAATGTTAAAAGGTCTCTAACAATATCTCTATTATTCAATAAAAACTCTTCTCTTATTTCTTTCAATATATCACAGCAACCTACAGTTTGCTTTGTATTGATGTTTCTACTCCATTACATATTATAATGTTCTCACTTGTGCCATGACTTGTTGATCTGGAGGACTGGTAGGACTGGTTGCAGTGAGAAACCATGTTAAATTTCAAGTGCAGTGTATGTACTATTTTGTATTTATCTTTTAAGAGGTCTGATAGGATATTTGGCTATTACAGAATAATTGCCCCTTAGTATCTTTATGGACAATTTGACAGTCAGTAATAAACTACCAGACTACGGTAACCTATCTGACAAAGAATAACTGTTCCAATCGCAAAAATCTGTATTTTGTTGACTTATTTAATTTGCAAGTTTTACATTTCCCACTGCACATAGTCCTGGGACCTGGGCTGAGGCACTGATTTAATATCACTGCCTCCAGCCCCGATCGTTACAAAGAATGGGTTGGATGTCAAGCCCTATCCATCCATAGTAAATGCACAATTTTTCCTGACCTCACAAACCCATGCTGCTGGCTTTTGGTTTCTCCATGTCAGCTACCTTGATATTAAGGTTGAAGTACATCATTTTACCACTGGCATCCTGTATTTCCAGTTCCTTTTGTTGAAGGACAAATGATTTGACAGATTTTTTAATAATACAACTTTAGGCAGTGCCTTGAGTGAAATTTCTGATAGAATCTCAAAATCAGAGTGTTATGTGCTTGGTGTTAGAGTACATTAACCAAGTTTGTATAGTGTCAGGTGTGTGTGTTATCTGTGTCATACAGTACATTTTGTGTAACTGATGTGTTGAGAAGTTTGTCTGAGTCTATAAACAGGGAGTGCTGGCCTATAGAAGCACAATGGCTGAGTTTATATGTGAGTTCAGCATACAAGGCTAGGCTCCTGGAAACATGATAGCCACTATGTTATGGACTTGAGTCTGGTATGTTCCTTGTCAAAAAAGTTTTTTTTCCACTTTGTTGTCATTCTACATAGGCATAGCACACTTTGATGTCCAATGGGAGCCATGTTTTAGTGATTATCCTAATTTACATGAGAAAGATTTAAGCAGCTCTCACTGGTTTAAGAAGCTGGGTCTAGGCGTTTACTATGACATAATCAGGTGAACCAAGGGACCTCATTGCAAGAAACCATCACCATCTCTATTTCTCCTCAGTTACCAGAGATTTTTGTAGAAACCTGGGACAATTCTGATAAGGGGTTTTCAGTTCCTAAGAGATGTTACACTATTAAACATTACCTCAAGACCAGGGGCCAGATCCAGATGTTTTACACTGAGAATGTTACTTTTGCTAAACTGTGGCAATGGAAAAGCAATATCAAACAAACAATTTCCTGTAGTTCATTTAAGTGATGACTGGTGTATCCCTGTGGCCCATTTTTATACCTTACCTTTAGTAATATTACTGAACTTCCATTAATTATGTTGCAACAACATCTAGAGCATATTTCTTGTCCATAGTGGCTAGAAGAGATCTTTGGCCACACACTTAGCACAAAGTATCCCCTGGAATTCCTGTCCTGTGATGGGTCCTCTTTGGTGCAAAACTGGAAAAGATCATTGTACAAACCGCAGAGGTTAAGAGAACCCCAGACAGCTTTTCCCAAGTCTTGAGACTATTTAATAGAGGAAGAGAGAAATTCACTCCCCTCTCCTGCCCCTTTAGTATTTATTGAATTACTTTAGGTATTTTAGTGAATCTAATTTAACCTAAGTGCTCAAATCCTTCGTTACTAGCCTTGAGAAACCAATTTCCTGCCCCTGTGCGTAAAATATACAGAACCAAGATTTTTACGTTTAGTACTACTAATGTAATACATGGAATGCACATGTGAAGAAGTAATTGGATTCCGGAATGGCTCTGGATTCGTCAACAGGACTGGATACTACAGAGAGTGGTAGGGTTTTCACTCTCTGGGAGTGGGAAGCCAAGTAAAAAGTACAGTAAGTGCTGGCTTTAGCTCTTATATACTTTTCCAGGTCATGGGAATGATGCAGTTATGGTAGGGGTCACCTAGCAGAATTCTATATGGCCTCCTTTTCCCAGTATGGCTTCATGCATGTGGAGGGGATCTGGTAGAAGAAGTCTGGATATGGTCTACAGTTGAAAAAATGGCTAAATAATAATTCTCCTGTAAAATATGAATACATGTGTATGACTGGTAAACTTTGCCAATCTGGTCCAGTGTTATCCTGAACATATAACTAAAGGCATGGTACCCCTGCCAACATAATATTTTTAGATTTTAACATTACAGCTCAAGATCAATGTTGCTGCTGTGTTCGTGGCCACCTGTGTTACTTCTGGTAGAGGTAGTAGGGGCTCATTTTATTGTCTTTCCCATAATAGTAGTATTGAAACCTAGCTTTGTAGCTAGGCATAAAACGGGTTCTTGTGCTTTCCTTTCACCACAGGACGACCACCTTTGTTATCTCACCTCACCAATGTAAGAGAATACATGTTGAATAGAGGAGTAGTTCAGCCCCCCACAGGTAATTTCAGGGATCTATATGAAGATTCAGTGACCTAACTGCACATAATAAAATGGGGGAGGGAGGACAACCCTCTCCCCATCCATTAATAGAAGCCCCCATGCAGTCTTGCCTCCATCTTCATTGTTGCTTTAGTGACTGGAAAAGAGAAGACACATTGTATTGTTGGAACACAGCTATCCTTCCTTTTGTCACAAACACTGTAATTAATCACACTTATATGATTATTATTAGTAGTAATAGTAGCTGAAATAAGATGAGAAATACTAATACATCATTTACATAATATAATAATTACAACTCCATGTATTCCGCATGTGGTTTTTTTTTGCCCCTAAAACATTTTGTGTTCTCTATGAATTAAAATTGATCCATATATTTAATATTTTATAAAATAAAAACCCCATGTTTTTGCATTGTTATGTGCGGTAGCAAGGCAATCATTATCATAGATATTAAAGGCTGCGTTTTAACAATTTCTCTGAGCACCATGTATTACGTTAAAGTACACACGCTAGTATAGACTTGTATACATACAGCATTTTTCCAATGTTTCATGCAGTCTCTGGGGTCCATCCCTGCTCATCTCCTCTGTATCCTCGCCGTTTCCATGGCAACACAACATCGCTGGGACTCTGGCCAATTCTGACTGACAAGCAGAGACTGCACTGGATGGCCAGGCACACGCCACCTTAGAAACATTATACTAGCCCCTGAAACGGACATTGTACTGTTCAGCTGCCATGCTTACATGATACCAGAGGCCCACTTCATCTGGTGTCTCATTTAAATAGCCTATGTTTCCCTGTATTCTGTGACTCGTCTGCAGTCACAATATGTCATCATCGTAACGCTATCTAGCTACATTCCCATTCTGCATTAACAGGAGAATATTCAGCTACATTGCCAAAAGGGTTTCTGCGCTATAGTTATTCTGCAAAGAAAATATCTACCATGGCAGGTACACTATAATATTTCATATATTTATTTTTAATATGTTTTCAGTACTGTTTGTATTTGAAACCAAGTTTATTTTAAGCACTACCAGTTTTTTTATACTGACTGCTTTGGCAGCGCTTTGCATCCATTAGCACCCTGTCTGTATAATAGCGTGTTCATAGGTTTTGATTGTAACATCTTAATGCACTACCCTTCTCCACACGCAGCACTATGCTGAATAGAGCCATGTGGAAAGCGATCTATGCACCTTTACCTGTGTGCGTATGGAAGTTACCACCCACTATCTTTGTTCACAACAGACACAAATCTGCATGCTATCACCATTGTCTTCTTAAAAAGTTTCTTTTACTTATCTATCAGGGGAAGTGCTAAAATCATTTGTAGACACTGTACCACTAGTCATAAACAGAGGCCAAGGCCTTTCTTTGCCACTGTGTGGTGAATGCATACCTCCCAACTGTCCCGCTTTTGAAGAACTGCCCCGCTGTCCCTCCCAGTTTGTCCCGCTTGTTTTGATTTTCGGTTTTATTTAGCATTGTAAAATGACATTTTATCTTTGATTTTACATGGCCTCCATGCTTTTGGCTATTGGTCTTGGCAGTATCATGACTGGTGACAGCAACTAGCACTACCTGATCTCCCAATTGTTTGTCCGTCTTCCTTCTAAAATTGTAATTTATTCCTCTTTTTAATTTTTAAAAACATTTTTTAACAGCCTTTGATGCTAGACTCTGGACACTGCAGCCTAATACTGAACACAGCAACAGTGTTTTTGAATTGTATGGCAATATTCGGGTGAGTTCTGATCTTGGAGATCCAGATCCTCTCATTTGCTGAAAATTAAATAACTACATACTGGTAATTATATTTGTTTAATTGAGAAATAGCTTTACTGGCAGCACTAGATGCACCTAATGGCGGTCATATCAGATATTGTATTTTTAGTGTCTTCCATAGGCTGATCTTATCAACTTAACCCAAGAAATTTGAGCCTGGTGTTTGGGGCCAGATATACACAGACAGACCTAAAAATCCTTTATTATTTTACTTCTACTGGCTAGAAGTAAACACATTTATAAAAGGAAATATATCAGACCAGTGCATATAAAAGTCAGTACTGATGATCACATCAGTATAACAGTGTGTGTGTGTCGTTTTCTAGCATGTGCATCACTCAATTCCTTTTATGTCAATCATTTATAATGAGTTTTGGTGCCTGACCTATAAAATGACTTCCCCCTCCCTTCCTAACTGGTCCTGAAATTACGAGGCTACTTATATGGCTGTTACATATGGTGTCTTGTCTACTGTTTGCGTTTCATTTACAGCTTCCCACATGTATGTGAAAAAATGAATCACTCTTTTACACCTAATAACTGATTTCTTCATTCTTAAATATTTTGTTCCTGTTTAATTAATTCGTAAAACAGGACAAAATATTACTTGCATTATGGTATAATTTAACTGACTCATCTGTCCTCTATACTTTCTACTTATCTACTGAATAAAATCAAATATGTAGAGCCAGGGTCTCTCATAGGTCTCACGGCACCCTAGGCGAGATCTGCACTGCGCCCCCTGTTTGTGTAGGTGACATCATTACGTCATGTATAACAAGCGAGGAGGGTGGCGGTGAGGTGGTAGTATTGCTGCCCACCCACTCGTTTATTTAAATTTATTTATTTTTAGAATTTTTTTTATTTTGTCTAATTTCTTCTGACCGTCGCCTAAACCCGCCTAATGGGCGAACCGGCCCCGTGTAGAGCACTGATGGCATGTCTATGCAAAATGGAAAGTAATTGTTTTCTGTGTGAGTGGGACAGCAGAGACTAGAAAAACCTTAATAAACGTCACTAACCCTGGGATTGAAGAATGTTGTTAGTAGCCTATGTGTTCATCCTGCGTTTACACAGTTGGGTTTATCAAAGGTCTTCATCAAAAGTGATAGAGATCAACGGTTCTACCAGGTCATTTCCAAAATGGAAAATCGCTAAGTGGAGTCCAAGTATGCTGGCCAACTACTGTTGGAGACTTAAAATGGATGTTCCTGAAACAATAAAATCCTATGTATCAGCATTTGAAAGTGTGATGCCATGTCTGTCCTGTTAACCATGTTGTAATGTTGTAAACTTGAAATGGTTCTCACAATTCATATGAGTCGTTTTGAAACGTGTATGAAATTATCACTGAAAACACTATGCAGTTTACTCTTGTGACATAAAATAATAAATATTTTGATGATCAGTGTCATAACTCCCAGCAGGATAAATGTGATGATTTTCCGCTATGGAAAGGTCCCAATATTGTCATCACACGCTTCAGCAGAGAATGATGATCCTGACAGAAGATCAATGCATAATAAAGAGAGAACTTTTGTTACCAGCTCTATCAGTCGCTACTTAAACATTCCAAATGTAAATATATGTAAAACTCCAATAAGGCAATTTAATCACTTATTGTGTATTACCAACATCAAGTGCATCAGTATGACATATATATTGCAACCGTGTATCAAGTTATATATCTCACATATAATTTCAGCATACTTTCTAGTTTGGATCACAATTGCTTCTACTTTAACAGCTTTTCACCTTCACGTCTTGCATATTGCATACACTTTTGTTACACAATTGATTCCTGATAAAGGTTAAACACTGTACGATAAATTGTTCCAATCAAAAGATTTTTTCAAGAGTGGGCAAAACCATGTTGAATTTTAGGGGAGACAAATTGAATTATTTGCAATCAGTATTACAGGTGACAGATGATGTTTCCAGCCTAATAACAATGTAACAGTGTAACAGTAACCCTGGTCAGTATCTGTGTGCAAAATGCATCAATAAAGTATTCTCCCTGCATGCAAACACTAACATTCATTTTACGTCCCCTGCAATTCAAATGGTTTTACCCACGCTTGAAAAAATCTTTCTATTGGAACAAATTATCTTGTGTATGGCCAGCTTAAAGCTAGGTACACACGGTAAGATAAATTGTTCCAATCGAAAGATTTTTTTCAAGAGTGGGTAAAACCATGTTGAACTGCAGGGGAGGTAAAATGAATGTCCGTGTTTGCATGCAGGGAGAATGCTTTATTGTTGCATTTTGCACACAGATACTGACCAGTGTTACTGTTACACTGTTATTAGACTAGGAAATATCATCTCTCACCTGTAATACTGCAATTCAACATGGTTTTGCCCGCTCTTGAAAAATCTTTCGATTTGAACAAATTTATCTTACCATGTGTACCTAGCTTAAGTCATGAGAGTGTAAATCTGAATCTGGCCCTATATGCAAAATTGCTTGCACTTCTGCATCAGCCCATTATATGCTGTTAGTCTATAATGTTGAGTACATCAGAAAGATGTAATTTGAAATCTACATAATTTGTTAAAAATCCTATTAATTTCAACAGTGAAAAGTGAACAGCACTTCAACTGTAGTATCTGCACTTTCATACTCAACTGTTATTAAAATAGCATATGCAGAGAAACATATTTTCTGTTCCGTTCGAGTAGCGCGGCAGCATCCGGTGTCTCACCCCTCCTCGCTCCCGCGACGATCTGCGTCTGCGCGCGCGCCACCGGGGGTCTATAGTTTTATTATACAGTAGCAGGACGTCCTTCCCGGCCCAGGGGAGGCATCCTGACGTCATAGTAAGGGGCGCTGCGGCCAATCAGCAGCCTGCTATAGATTTAAAAGACCGGCAGTGACTCTCCTCACTGCCGGTTATAGCGTCGGTTGCAGCCTTGCTGTTCACTAGCTAGTCCCCTTTCCTTGCTCTGGAGTCCTTTCTCCTTCTGCCTGTTCAGTCCTGTCTGCTAAGTGCTTAATATCACTGTGGTACATTTTCCTGTGTGCGCTCTGCTGAGTGCTAGATTACCCTGTGGAACAACTATCTGTGTGCGCTCTGCTAAGTGCTTTTTTCACTGTGGTACCTCTTCCTGTGTGCGCTCTGCTGAGTGCTTTATTACACTGTGGAACATCTATCTGTGTGCGCTCTGCTAAGTGCCTTATATCACTGTGGTACATCTTCCTGTGTGTGCTCTGCTGAGTGCTATATTACCCCGTGGAACATCTTCCTTTGTGCGCTCTGTTGAGTGCTTCATTACACTGTGGAACTACTTTTCTGTGTGCGTTCTGTTGAGTGCTATATTACACTGTGGAACTTCTTTCTGTGTGCGCTCTGTTGAGTGCTATATTACACTGTGGAACTATCCCTCTGTGTGCGCTCCTTCCAGTGGTACTTTACACTGTGAACCTCTCTTGCTGTGCTGTTGACCGTCCCACCTTTCCCTATATAGGTGCCTCCAGGTGTCACTAACTGGGGACCACGACCTGCTGGGTACCTTTAGGGGCCCTAGTGAAGACAAGGCCCTGGTTAGACTACCGTAACAGACTGGAGTCTGAGATGATAGAGACCTCGGCTATATAATCTATAGATCACATGATCTATAGTAATGACTTAAGCTGGCCATCACTATAAGACCATGTTGAATTGCAGGGGAGNTAAATGTAATTAATTGCAATCAATAATAGAGTTGAGAGATGACGTTTCCAGCACAAGTCTAATAACAGTGTAACAGTAACGCTGGTCAGTATCTGTGTGCAACATGCAACAATAAAGTATTCTCCCTGCATGCAAACACTGACATTCATTTTTACTTCCCCTGCAATTCATCATGGTTTTACCCACTCATGAAAAATCTTTCGATTGGAACAATTTATCTTATAGTGTATGGCCAGCTTAACATTATAAATTATGTTACTTCTGCCGTGAACCCTATGTCAAATGACATTAATTGGAAACAACCAGAACTTCAATTCTTTCATTCATGACTATGATTGCTTTGTACCCTTTCAGTATGTATCTATGATGACCTTACTTGAATCTACCCAAATGGCAATTTCAGTGTGATTGATTGAGTATAATTGCAATGACAACTTTGACTTTTACACCAGATTGTGATATAGCTATTTTGATTGATTCAATTGTCTGTGGTTAAAGCTTAGTAGATTTTTTTTTACTTTATAGAATTCCTGCTGTATCCATATATGGAAATACTTTTAATTATTTTTTAAATTAGAGAAATTATTTACAGAAAACTTATGTCATTGGTGTTCTTGTAATTGTGGATCTGCTTCACCCACAGTTACCTCTGACAGCAAATGGATTTAGTAGGTACAGAATTTTTCCATTCCTTAGTTACAATCCCATATTTTTAATTTACTGCCCTGGTACTCCCCTCCCATTGACAGAAAATGGCTCTAATGAGTTCCACTAATAGAGGGAAGCCAGTGTAACTTTCCTCCAGGTGGAAAGTCCCCAGAAAGCTTGTGTTGTGATATAGGGAGGATCACATGTGTAAAAAACATGCATATTGTAAATATGAACTCACCTCGTGTGACCTGGTTTGGTTTTCTTTGATGGTCTTATGACATTAGAACTGTTTGTATAGCATAGTCCAGTGGTTCCCACACAGTGTGCCGTGGCTCCCTGGGGTGCCACGACACTCTCATTGGGGTGCCACAAATAGTTTTTTCCGATGTGGTGCTATGTTAATAGTGTTACTTAGAAGCACAATTTTACGTCTTGTATAGGAGCAACACAAGATTTGATATCAACCTGAAGTATTTCTGTCTTTACCTAAATAGTTATTACACTATTTTGACTCAAAAACTTAAAATGAGAAATTATTTTGTATTAGGGGCGCCTTGAAAAATTATGGAGAACCTAAGGGTGCCTCGACTGAAAAAGTTTGGAAACCACTGGCGTAGTCTGTAAGGAACTAAGATCAAGAACTCTACTTCCATAGATGAGTGCATCCTTGGGGAAGGGAGAGTAGGGTTGGCGGGGGATAAGAATGGATTGTCAGAGAAGGAAGGAGTCATTTTGTGGGATTTTCTGAGAGAAGGAATTGATCTGTAACAGACTAGGTGACTGTTGGGATTAACCTCTTGCATCCTCTAGACATCTCAGATTGTGGCTGTGACAAATGGTGGAAAGTGTGTGGATTTCTCTTTATTTTTTTTGTTTTTAAGAACTTAAGCGACTGTTGGTTGCTTGTTTCCTACTAGAGGAAAGGCAAACTTATTAAATTATGAGGATTATCAAACAAGCCTTACTGCAGAGTTTTAATATTACCTCACAAGCCAACAGAAAGAAGAGAGAGCTAAAACTCTGCCTCTGATACGTACACAGGAGTGGCAGCTAAACTNTGTATGTACTTTGATCAGTGGACTGCGGGTTTAAAAGTGGACAGCGTTGCCAAAGTGAGAAATTTGATGGTCTGTGAGCAGTTCCTAACCCTGTGCCCAGCAAATGTTAAGGAATAGGTGTTGGATCGGGACCCAACATACATCCAGGACGCAGCTACTTTGGCTGACAAATACACTGCTACACGGGCAGTGCCAGTGAGGAAACGTGGGGAAACATAATAAGCATATAACCCGATGAAGCATATACTTTTTCCCATGTACCCACACCTGTTGTGTTATCACCATCTTTTGGG
Organism: Platyplectrum ornatum; assembly: GCA_016617825.1. Taxonomy (NCBI): domain Eukaryota; kingdom Metazoa; phylum Chordata; class Amphibia; order Anura; family Limnodynastidae; genus Platyplectrum; species Platyplectrum ornatum. Next base: position 64,106 of record JABWIB010001657.1, on the reverse strand, counting down.
AGGGTTGGGCCAAAACCTGTTTTTGTTATATTTACGACCAGGCAGGTATATTTACGACCAACAAGGAAATGTTGAGTGATCAGGGAACACAGTTATGTTGAATTGAATGCAGATTCTGAGTAAAAAGATGCAGGTGGAGCATATAATAGCCAGTGCCTATCACCCAAAGACAAATTGTAAGCGCTTCAATGGTACTCTTAAGCAAATGCTCCGCACCTTTGTGGAATCTAGGGAGGAATTTGTAGTGGTTTTACCCCATCTCTTGTTTGCGTACAGGGAGGTTCCTCAAGAATCTACGGGTTTCTCCCCCTTTGAATGCCTGTATGGATGTCGGGTGTGGGGTCTCTTAGATTTGTTTAGAGATGAGTGGGAAGGGAAGTTGAACAGCCCGGAAATCTTGGTGGTACATTATGTGGTACAGTTCAGAGAAAAGATGCAGTCCCTCATGGGGTTAGTGCAGAATAATTTAAAAGCTTCTCAGTAACAACAAAAACAGTGGCCAATGCCAGAGCGCACGTTTGAAGTGGGCCAAGATGTTCTGGTCCCATGTGGCATAACAAGTTGCAGGCTGTTTGAGAGGGGCCTTTCACTATAGTAAACAGGGTCCATGATGTAAATTATGTGGTAGACAGGGGAGACATACAAATGAAGCAAAAGATGTACCATGTAAACATGATTAAGGCCTACCATGAGAGGGGAGTGTGAGTGCTGGCTGTGTGCAGCCTTCCTGAGGAGGAGCAAACAGCAGATCATCTACTACATTTAGCTGCTGCAGCAAAGAAAGGGGGGATCTTAGAGGACATTTATCGGGGTAAGGACCATCAGATATGGATGGTAGTAGGGCCATTTCGAAGCCACTTCACAGGGAAACCTGGGCACACACGACTGGTCACTCATCATGTGAATACAGGTGATCAGACACCTCTCAGGCAACCAGCATACAGGATCTCCCTAGAAGTGCTATCAGACATGAAGAGGGAAGTAAAAGAAATGTTAAATGCTGCCACAGTGTTTGAGTATCCCATGCCATGGGTAAGAATACTTAGACCAGGCTCAATACTCAAAACTAATCATGGATATCAGTAGGGGATATTGGAAGTTAACCTTTCACACCATAGGCTAGGGAACGGTCTGCCTTCATCACCACCTTTGGGTTGATCGGATTTCTGGTGATGCCATTTGGGATGAAAAATGCTTCCTTTCAAAGGCTGGTCAATGACTTGTTAGAGGGTCAGGAGGAATATGCAGTTGCATATCTGGATGACATTGCTGTGTTTAGCCAGACTTGGGAGGAGCATCTGTCACATCTGAGCAGTGTTTTATCCATAATTGCTGGGGCAGGTTTAACCATTAAGCCTGAGAAATGTCAAATTGGCATGAAAGAGTTGCAGTATCTGGGGCATCAGAGGAGCCAGATAATGTAGAGGCCATCCTTACCAGGCCTACGCCTAAGTCTAAAAAGCAGGTCCTTTCCATTCATGGTACAGCCTCCTACTACTGAAGAGCTCACTACAGCACCCATGCTGAGCCCCTAACTGACCTGACAAAGAAAAAGTTTCATCAGATAGTCGCGTGGACTGAGGATTGTGATGGTGCTTTTACCACTTTAAAAAGCGCACAGGCCCAAGATTCCGTGTTGCAGGCCCCTGATTTTAGGCAGAGGTGATTGTACAAACAGATGCCTCCAACAATGGACTGGGAGCCATGCTCAGGTAATTAACAAAGGGGAAGAGCACAACATTATGTATCTAAGCCATAGTGGAACAAGAGTGTCTGGCTATTGTCTGGGCTCAGCAGAAATTGCTGGTTAATTGTTTGTTAAAGTTGTTGTGCTGCCTTATCTTGAATTATGTATTAAGTGATCTGTTGTTTATGACCTAAATTATCTATCAGATTAGTATTCCATACAATGTAGATTTCTGGATAAGATTAGCCAAGACAGTATTTATATAAGCTACTACTAAAAGATTGGCAGCAACTAAACATTTCAAATAATAACAAATGTGGAAAATGCGGTTTATCTTTTGTCTTTTGAGACAGAAATGGCAAAGTAGCCTCCTAGCATCAACAGCTATAATGTATCATCTAATTACTCCACTAGTTAATCAGAGCAAAATGGCAACAGGGAATTTTCTTATGTTTGCATCTTAGGGTATCTAAGGCTTATGCTATCAAAATGTGTTGGATAAATGAAATCCTCAACCCAACACAGGTTGAAGTGCAGAGATGCTTGTGCTCACAAAGAGGATTCTGGGAACTCTCTGTGGGTATAAATAGCCCCGAGCAGCCGTTGTAATCTCATTTCATCCTCACACATCCCTGGGATGCTAATAACAGCTAGTGATTCAGAGAGACTGCGGGAGAACAGTGATTCATTTTCCCTCCTCTTTAGATTTCTATTCAGGATCTCCCCCTCATCAGTTTTGCCCTGAAAATCGCCTGCATTTCACCTGTTTATTGAACTTTTATGTACTGTGACTTAACAAATAACCCAGTTTTAAAACTTTCTCCACATAATCTTAACATATTAACTATATAGACCTTTGGTTACTTAAATTCAAGTTTACTGTTCCATGTTGCCATCACACCGGCAGAGTCTTAATAACACATCAACTTAGTTAAATGTAAGCACTGCATTATCCATAATTTATCACTTTTTAAAACTTTTCATTCCCACTCAAGAGTGTACACGAACTGTCATGTTATATTTTTTTTCTAGATAATTATGTGAAACTCCTACACTTCACATAAATTATTTAGCAATCCCTCACACAAGAGCAGGCTGATCTGCCACTTGAGTGTTTTCATTCTGAAACTTTCATTTTCAGCATGAAGGCACGTATAAACATTAATTATCATATTATACAGACTAATTGACTAATTATCATATTATATTGTATTAGGCGTAAAAGAAAGAAAGAAACATCAGACTACATACAATTAACAAACACATTACTTATTTAGTATTTCTACCCCCATTCTAGCATTTGACAGTTTCAAATGGACAATATGGCTTCACTAGTTATAAAAGGTAATTGTGGCCCACGTTATACTCCTTCATCAGAATGTGGAGTTACTGATCTTTCTTGAGAATTTTGTAGCTACAGCAGACACTTTTGCTGGTGTACATATGTCCCCATGCTGCTGCTGATTCATCCATATTACTCCTACCATCTGTTAGATAACCTCTGCTGCTGCACCACACTTTACCATAGTAAGACACCAATAGCACTGCAAGAAAGTTTTCCAAATCAAAATGCGTGTGATTCAGCTGTATCCACATTCCTGTGCTGTTACAGTAACCAACCTATAGTGGTGAATTTAGACTTGGGCATACTGCAACAGAGAGCCAGGGATACGAATCAATAATCTGTAAGTAAACTGCAGAAAGTAATATGGATTATGCTGAATAAATGTCAGCTAGTGGCAGCTCATTATGTGCAATTGGTCTACTGCTTCTTTGCGTCAGTAACAAAATAATCTTGTCGCAATTTTTAGACTGAGCCTGTGGCTTATGCACATAATGAGGTTTACAATAATGGTATAGATAATGGAAAAGAATAATGTCGGCACTGGCATTTATTCACCCCGAAAACAGAACACAGCATGTTATGTACAAGTAATTTACATCGTCATCACATTAATTATTAATAACTTATATTATATAGTCATTATGTAGCTCCTTACAATTTTACAAATGACATGTCTGAGTGGCAACAGACAGACTGAATGGGTAAACTCTTGAATATTTAGGGGGAAATGTACTAAAGGTTGAGATGGGCGTCCCTACTAACGACCGAGATGTTGTTAAATCTTTTTTTTCTTTAAATCGTCTCCATATCAGGATTTGAAATTCCCTTGGTGAGTGTCAATGATGCACATACAGATTTGGGATTTACGACACCTAAGGGTCGAGGTGTGTTTACGACAGCTTCTTGCCCACGAGATGTGCTCAAATAATTTCTCAAAAGAGGTGCCTTTCCCAGGCAAAATAGACCATCTTGCTAACCATACAGTGTTGCTAATGGCCATCCCTATATAAAGGAGCCATTTTCAAAAAGAAGCATGGATTTGTGGCCACCTCTATCATCCTCCTGCTAGGAGCATAGTAGGTCAGGGATACAGACTAGAATGTTGTAATTGAGAACCATTTTGACTGTAAGTCTGAAAAAGGGGCACTTACCTGCACTAACGACCCGACTCCTCTGTTACCCCTTTCCTGACAGTGAGTTCCTTACCTCGCTCCCAGTGGGACCCGCACCTCTCAGCCTACTTACCCTCTGGAACGCCACGCCTTGGGAAGGTTCTCAACAAAAGAGGTGAAAGAGGAAGAGAGGAGAGTACAGGAAAGGTAAGAGAGGAGGGGTGTTCGGAAACTCCAATAGCGGCAGGTGCGTGACCTGGCCGCCTATTGAGGAGTTTCCGGTTACTCTGGCCGAAGGACCTGGGGGCTTACGGAGCACTCACCGAAGTGAGGGCCGTTCTAAGGTGGAAGGGGATAGGAATTACCTGTCCGGACGTCACTGGCTCGAACTGTCGCCTCCTGTGTGAGGAAGGGGTTAATGGAGAGTACAGCCTAATCTCTACCTTCCTAAAATCACAACAACAATGGGAGAGTACTCCCCTAACCCAACAGTCTGAAACTCTTATGAATTCTAATAACCTATGAACTCTAACCTTTTAACACTGACAGTATAACTATGGCTGTATACCGCCCACTCCTGGGCTACCCCTTACACCGTTACCTGTCCGGGCTTAGGCTCAGTGCCCTGCCCCGTATGCTCTGCTCCGGTCCACGCCCCTGCTCCCCCTTACCTGTGGACACATGGCTGCTGCCGCACTACTGTGTCCCGCAGGCCTACCTGTTTGACCCGCCCTGCCGGAGCCCCGGTGCAGGGATGTGCAGGAAGGAGGGAATCACTCCCCCTTTTGTAGTGCCTCTGGGCCTGGGGCCGCTCAGTGGTGGCCAGTGGGGCACTAGGTGCCGATGGGGTGCGCACTGGTACCTTATTTGTGCCCCCTGGGGTACTCCCCTTATACTCAGTGGTGGCCTGGTGGGGTGATCTGCGCCGTAGGGCAGGGGGCCCAGGCCTACTCACCCAGACCTGGCCTGACCTGCCTCTTACCTGCCTCCGCGCAGGAACTCTTCCGCCCTCTCTTCCAGGGAACCGATGACTGTAACCATTGGGCCACCTCCCGCCAGCTGCCAGACACCCAGGGACCAAAAAGCTCTTTTGCAGGGCCCTGGGGTACTGGCAGGCTGACCGGCGGTACTGGCGCTCCCCCTGACGGCTCCTCCCCCGTATTCGGCGTGGTCCCTTCCTCCACCACTGATGTCTTCTAACTTGCCCTCGTCGCTCTATTCCTTCTTCTCCTCCTCTTGATTGAAGGTTTCCTCCGGGACTTGCTTGCAGGCTTCCTCCGGGGCTTGCTTGTAGTCTTGATTGGAGTCTTCTTGCTTCACGCGTAGGACTGAGTCCGTTGCTCCGGCCGTCTCCTCTTTTATGGGCTTCAGAGGGGGCAGGGCTTCTGACGCGGCGAGCCGGTCCCCTTTCAGGTCCCAGCATGACGTATCGCCTCCCCATTGGTCAGCGGTGAATCCTATGGAACACAAGTCGGAATATATTTTTTGGTGTGCAACCGAGCTTAATGTTTGTTATGGTTTTTAACTGGGTTTTTATAATGATACACATGGAGGGTGTAAATGATATTTACTTAATTTGTGAATTTGTAGCCCATATTAAAAATGACAGTAACATGACTGTTAGGAATCTATTGTTTTGTGTGTAAATATACTTCTTGCTTTAAACAAACACATGACAAGTAATGCATTGCAACACAATTTTATTGTGTATTGTAACATTTTTGCATTTCAACAAAATAGGCAATGTGCCAAAACCAAATGATGAAATGGTTCACTTCTTAGGCATGTGTATTTTGTTTGCTTTAAATAGGAAAATATTAACAAATCCAACAGAAGACAATACTTTAATCGTCTCTTTTTCTCTCTCACAGAGGTTCTCAGATGAATTAGTGCTGTAAATTGCCTAGTCTACCCCTGGTGAGATGAACCAAAATCGAGACGAGCTGAGGTGAAATTGAGGTTAAATGCGCAGAAAACGCCAAACCAAGACCACGTCAATTTGAAAAGGAAACATAGTAAATTCGTAAAAAACTCCAGAGCAAGGTGATTTGAAATCGCTACGAAAACACTTGTTTACCCTTAGTAAATTCCCACTTAGGGCTGATAAAAAAAGGACAAGGGAAGAAAAATTATTAGTTTTGTTTTGGAAAAATGTAGGACGTTTGAGATGGCAGAAGAACATAATGGTCAGAGATTGGCAATGGATAGGTAGATTTGTGCATCATCTCCATATAGATGATACTAATATCCAAATAAAGTTATCAGCTGACAAAGAGAAATGGTATAGAGGGAAAACAGCAATGGACCAAACAATGAGCCTTCTGGTACTCCAAAAGACAAAAGCAGAAGAAAAATCAGCAGAATAAATAAAGAGAGTGCTGGGATGAAAAGCCTGACTGAAGTGGATAGATAGAAGAATGCTAAGGTGAGTGGCACTGAGGTTGGAAATTGTTTAGTTTCAGAGTACAGATTGTAGTTAAGGTTGAAATTAGCACAGAATATAGACATCCACTAGCAGGGTATAGGCTCAAGAGGGCAGGTAAGTATAGTAAGAAGAAAAGAGCAGATACTATCATATTATTTGCAGGTTGGAATGAAGACATGGTTCCAGAGTATGGATTAAATCAACTGGGCAGTACGTTAGTTAAGGAGGAGGATAACAATTCCTGTCTGACCTTGTCAGTCCTTAAATTATAAAGGAGGCCTCAGTAGAGCTTTACATGTACAAAAGAGGTGTCTGGGGTTATAAGCCTGAGTAGAAATGACAGATTGAAAGTATGTCAACGTGAATGAGCCAACCAATGATTAGGATGACATGGCAATAAATGGATCAGTGGCTATATCCAATACATATGTTTTTTATTTTCTAGTGAGCTAACCTGTCAGTAGATAGCCAGATATAGCCATATCTTCTATGAAACAGCATTTGGTGAAAAAGCAATTACTGTTTATACCCAAATATAAGGCAAGTTTTACATCCCCAAAAATGTGCTGAAAAGCTCCCTAGGGGCTTATACTCGGGGCCAGATTTATCACAGCAGGATTCCTCACCCCTATAACATTAGCTCAAGCTAGGGTTATCTGTAAGAAGATGATCGATAAGCAGCAGTGTCTGGACTCCCCTCCTCTCCCACTCTCTCCTTCCATTGGGTAGTGTAGTGAGAGGGGGGAGTGCAGGGGGAGTCCATTCCAGTCGGCTTATATTCCAGTCAATAATTTTGGGAGAAATTAGGTGTCTCTGCTTATATTTGGGTCGGCTCATATTTGAATGTATACAATATTAAGTAGATACATTTAATATGCGATTAATAGATTTAGTGAGTCCTATTCTCTATGTGTGAGAGAATTAGTATATTAATTAACCTTATAGCCAATTGACAAATTTAAAATAGCATGATAACTCACACTGCCTCTAAGCTACTGCCACGTGCTGCAGACAGAGCTGTTATTGTTAAACACAGAATATTTTAAAAAGCCAATTATACTGGTTACATGGCACTTACGTACTAACAATTTAATAACTGCTTCAACTGTTCGGAGGTGTCTTTCTGACAGAGCGAGACAGAGGGTGGGGGATGAGTGAGACAGACACTGTAATAATATAGGAGAAACAAAATTAAACTGGGGAATTTAATTGCAAGAGATGTGAACGGGAGTAGAAAGAAGAGAAAATGAGAAATGGAGAGGCAGAAATGCTAAGACACAAAGATGAATAAAGAAACCCAGAAAATACCATGAAAAAGACAAACTATATATATGAAAGTGATAGGGACATGTGTGGGAGTAAAGGGAATTTTTGTGATAATAGATAAAGATGAGGGCTAGAAATAGATATTTCAGAGAACAAGATGAACAGAGCAAGAAGCCGATCACATGTATGGAAATTCATTTATAGAACAATAAAAAAAAATATATAAATATATTAATAAGCCCATCTGTACTAATATCTGTCCCAATAAAAGGTGAAAACCGTTTTATTCTATTGTTTTAATTTTTAAATTTGCCCTAAATGGGCCAATAAGGTAATGAGATATGAATGGAGCCCAGTTCAAGTCTTTTTTGTCAGGTTTTCAGCAGCCGCAATTTAGGGCAGTATGGGAACCATGTTGGTATCCAACCCTAAATACAGTATAAAATGAAAGCTTTGCAGTATTTGTGTACCATAAATAAAAGGAAAGTTAAAGTAATGTTCACCCCTGACACTGCAACATGGTTTGTCCACATGCAGATTTGTACTTGCTGCAGTGGCTTACTCACAGGAAAACCCAATTATCAGTGAAAAACCATGCTTAGAAGATTGAATAGGATTTATTAATGCTAAAATGAATTGTGCACAGAGTTTCCAGTATGTCAGGGATCAAGGTGAATTACTGTTGCACTCTGATTCAAGTGCTTTTGCACTGTGTTCTGGCTTAACACCTTTGCAGTCCCTTTGTCTGTAAAGTCGGCTTGAATGAAACAGAGCACTCATGTCATTAGCTAGAAGGGCAAATGATGGCCTTTATTCTGCAGTCAAGTGACAAGTGAGGCAATAGACAAGCTTTGGTAAAGCAGGAGCAGAAACTTAATGGGATTGTATATTTGTAGAATGTAAGTGCTGCAGGGCTGGAAGCCTGCTACATATCATCCCTATCAGCTTTACATCAGCTTTGTACATGGCAGTTCATTTGTCTCTTATTCTTCTCTCACTCATATGTGAAGCTTTCCTTGTTTTGTCTTTATATCAGCTAAATAGTTCTGTGCACCACTTTCATATGCTTTTTATTTTCGTTTTGTATAGACAAGGTATGTTGCAGGGGCAGGCTGGCAAATTTTGGCCTGGGGGGCAAGCCTATAGCAGTGACCCATATGTAACCGATCAGCATGTGTGGCCTGTGGCCCTGAACCACCAATTATGTGGCCAGCCCGGGTGCCATTTGGCACCCTGGCACCCACACCAGCCTGCCCCTGGTATGTTGTAGAGTCTATAGGAGTGCTTAAATGCAGCTGTCTATGGCCAGTTGCAGATCTTTAGGCACTATTGACTAAAGCTGGCCATACACTATAAGATAAATTGTTCCAATTGAAAGATTTTTCAACCATGTTGAATTGCAGGGGAGGTAAAATGAATGTCAGTGCATACAGGGAGAATACTTTAATGTTGCATGTCGCACACAGATATTGACCAGTGTTACTGTTCCACTGTTATTACACTTGTGCTAGGAAACATCATCTCTCACCTGTAATACTGATTGCAACTAATGAAATTTAACTCCCCTGCAATTCAACATGGTTTTACCCACTCTTTACCAAAGCTGGAACAATCTTTTGCATAGTGTATGGCCAGCTTAAGTCATTAGCGCCTAAAGATCTGGCCCAATGTCAAAATAAATTATTATTATTATATCTTCTTGGTCTATTTATTTTGGTTCCTTTTATTCTGCCATCTTGTATTTCTATCTGTCCCTGTATGTCTGACCTAGTTTCCCTTCTTCCTTGTTCTTCGTTGCCACCTGTCACCATTGTATTTGTTAGGTGTGGAGTATGATAGACAAGTTTTCCACATTTTTGAATGTTCTCACCATGCAGCAAAGTGTCAGTAACAAACTAGAAGTGATGAACCTGTATTTCATGTTGCTATACTTTCTGAAAGTCTTCACTCCTAAAATAGAAAACATTGAAATCCCCATTCCTATTTTCTCCTTTAGCAAAATTACTGTGTTTCTAGTCCTGTGTATCATTTTTCTTCATTCTCTTTGCTATATAACACATGCCTTTGAAAATAAATCTAAGGGTATTACAATTGCTATATAACATTACAGTGCAAAATTCCAAAGCAGCAGGTAATTTAAGCAACAGCCTGTATTTGTAGTTGTAATATATAATGTACCCTCTATTGAATTCTATTGATGCATCACTTAGAATTCATTTCACAAATGTAAGAACAGGAGCTATAAAATGGCTAGCTGGAAAGTGTTAGCTTCTGGGGAAATCTCTCCGCACAGAATCAGAAGATGGGGCGAGTTACTTGACTATCAAAGGATTCTTTCTATTTGTGATAACTAAATAAAAATATAAGATAAAGTTGCTACTGTTCAGGGCTCCCACCGTGATTCTCTAGTAAGTGCACCATTTCTCATGGCAGCAACATCAACAGAACATTTTAAGACAGTTTGCCTCTGGGCAGAAGAAGTTACACAGAGAGCAAGTTGGTACAGTGTAAAGTATGCTGTGGAAGTCTTCATGAAGTATCTCTTTACCACAAAGTGGATACCCAGAGGAATCACTGCCACACATAAATAAACTGCTTTTCCCAAACAAGTATATAAGCTTTTGGAGAGAGTTATTATTAGTAAATACCTAGCAAACTAAAATGTTCCATAGTTACCACTGGTGCAGGTAATGCAGATACTGTAATGTTTTTTTTTAAATTGCGTTTATTTTTAGAATTTTCAGAACATACAAAAATAACATAACAAATAACAAAAAAACATCTCCCTTCCCAAGCCCATCCACCCACCCACCCAACCAGAAGCAGGAGACACTGTAAGAGAGATTAGTGTAATAGCAGGAGGTCCGCGCATCATGTGCATTACAGTACTTAAAGAAAGTACAGGCAATAACAATAAAAGAAAGAGAACACCTGAAAAATAAATAGCAAGCGCTGTAGGGCCTAAGTCATAAGGCAATTCGAGGGTAGATGGCACCAGGGGGTCTCATGGCAACGGGGCAGATTATAGGAGCACGCCAGGCGCAAGGGAGGGCGCAGAGACCACCAACCTCCGGGAGTCAAGCCATGGGGACCACACACTATAAAAGCGAGGCAGAGTATTACGTTTAGTANAGACAAATTTTTCATGCTGCATCGTCTCATTAACTAACTCCACCCATTGTTGGAAGGAGGGAGGATCGGGAGCCATCCAGGCTCTAGCTACCAGGACCAGAGCGAGGGAGGTAAGGAGACAAATATATTTAGCTAGGCAGGAGGAGAGTCCCTCCTCCAAATCAATTCCAAATATAAAAGTTTTAGAGGTGAGTGGAAGGGAGAAGTCAACTGTAGATCCGATGCAGGTCCATACGTCCGAGTAGAATTGAGAAACAGGGAAACATTCCCAGAGGAGGTGCCAAAAACCTGCAGGGGAGAAGGAGCATTTGGGACAGACAGAGTCACCCCGCAGTCCCATGACATGTAGACGGTGGGGGGACAGGTAGGCTCTATGAAGTATAAAGGTATGTATTTGTTGGAAGCGGAGGGACGCAGACGCAGTCCTAGAGCTGGCTAGCACCAGTAATGTTTATATCATCCAGTGGTTTATTGGGTTCCTTACAATATATATATATATATATATATATATATATATATATTTATTTTACCCCTTTCTAAAACAAAGTTTGAACGCCCTTTAATCTTGAATCTTGAAATTGAATGTTTATTATAGACATTTTTAGCATGTGGTTGTATACCTTCTGTTCTTGTAAGACCATTAAAGACTTCACAGGAGATTTCCGTCTGCAATCAAGCAATACTGCAACAAATTTCAAACAAGCCTGGAAAATTATATCAGCTGCTCCAATTCCAATCTTTTTTTTCCTGAAATGAGTAATTCTGAGCTTAAGGGTTGTAACAAGGAGTTACTGGCATAACAGCCAAGATACTGATAATGATGTTGATCCAGAGTGTGGTGCAGCCGAACATTTTGGTCGCATCAGCGGTGTGTGTTTCAGCTAATACATGCAGCTCTGGATAGCACGCACGGAACTGCGGCATCCCTTCTCCCTGCAGATGCTTCTGCCTCTGCGCTTCTGGCTCAGTGTAGTCTGCATGACCTGGTACACATGCAACATGGTTAAAGGGACAGGGGGAATGTGTTTTTGTTTCCATGGCAACGCCACATGTCCAGAAGAGTTACCATGGATCACCTCTGGACATGCTATTCTATCATTTCATAACTCTGGATCAGCAGTTTGTCCAGTGTTTGTACTATATGGTCCAGTATTTGTATTTTAGCCATCGGGTAAATCTTTCAATAAAGAAATTAAAAAAAGAAATAATAAATATAATGTTATGTAATATTGTCATTTTGTTTTATTAAGAAATCTTAGTGTAATATTTTGATACGGTAAGTGGAAAGTCAGAAGTAATCTATCCTCTCTGTTGGCTAACTACTTTTAGCTAGCCACGGTCTTTATTTTGTTATTTATTTTCTTGTATTTCCATGCGTCAGTGAACTTGAACATGGCATTTACCTGATTCCAAAGAAAGCACATTAGACGCTGTCTTTTTATGTTTGGTGATTGATTCCCTTTCCCTGTATATAGCTTAAAAATAGAATAGGTAAGAGAGTTATATTGGCCCAGAAGGATAAAGTACCTTTGTAAGGGGGTTTCGTGGATGATAGGGAATTCTTGGAAAGGTCAAAAAAAACTTTTACTGCCCCCTCTCTTATCAACTCTATATGCTGGTTATGGTGGTCAAGGTCACCCTCAGTTTTAAAAGCCTGCTCACTTGTTAGGAGGTCTAAGCCTTTTGCTCCATATAATTTATTTCTCAAAATAAGTTTTGTTGTTATTTTTTGGGTAAAAATGCTTTATTGGTACACCAAACGTACAAAGACACCAGGGCCTAAATTCACTAAGCGGGGATTTTGCTCGGGATTTGAAAAGTGGGGATTTTGCCCATGGCAACCAATCAGATTCGAGCTCACATTTTCCAGTATGTAAAATCCCCAGCAAAATCCCAGCTTAGTGAATTTAGTATAAATTCTTTATTTATGACAAACAGTCAGAACAGAAGAGTGAACAGGAGACATAGTATGCTGTAAGATACAATGCAACATAACACAATTAAACAAATGGTATTTGGCAGATCCTAGGCGGCTGAGCGCTGATGTAATCACGGATATTTGGAGCCACCTACAGAACCTTTGCAAACCATTGAGAGGAGAAGAAAGGGGAAAAATAGGAAAGAGAGGAGGGGGAGAGAGGGGGGAGGGAGGGGGAGGGGGGTGCCAGGGAGGAGTTAAGGTAGCGCAAGTTGCGGGACACGGGCTTGGGGAGCTTGGCGCTAGGAGGCAGGCCCAGGTAAGGGCGGGTCGACGTAGGAGAGCCAGGGATGCCAGGTGGCAGTGTATTCCTGTTATTGGTCGGTGGCTGAGAGGATCATTTCTTCCATCGACCTGTAGAATTCCACCCGTTGTTTCCATCGTGGGGGGTGTAGTGTAGCCCGGGCAGCGTTAGCTAAATGGAGTAGGAGGGATCGTTTTAGGGAAGCGATGGAGCCGGGGGGGAGGGAGAGCACCCAGAACTGCACCCCGGGAGGGATGTCTGGCCCAACAACCTTACGGGCGATCTCAAGGACTCCTGACCAAAATGTGCAGCAGGGTGCCCGTTGCCAGGTTGCAGTGCCAACAGGTGGGCAGGACATGTGGAAGGTAGGAGTGGAGTATTTGTGGCGTCCTATACCACCTGGTGAGAATTTTAAGTTGCGTCTCCACAACAGAGAGACTACGGGAGCAAGCGTGGGAGATCCGGAATATGCGAGACCATTCTTCCGTAGACGGAGGGTTGGTCAGATCACGGTTCCAGGCCACCAAGTACCGAGGTATCCGGGTAGAGGGAGGAGAGTAACAGTTTGTATAATATGGAGATTGTGTGTCGTGGGGGGGGGGGGATTGGGAGCAAAGCTTCTCAAAGGGTGTGAGGTCCCGCTTCATATAGATCTTATGGCTAGAGGAGGAGAGGAAGTGGCTGAGCTGAGTATGGGACCAGGCCGAGGACGGCAACAGGGAGTGGTTGGACATGAGCTCGGGGAAGG
>JABWIB010001657.1:36123-49901 GCA_016617825.1 Platyplectrum ornatum | reverse complement strand
CGCCAGACTGCCAGTGTGGGAGCGATGGTAGGGTGTAGATAAACGGGGAGAGTTGGGAGCCAGGGGAGAAACCGTAGGGGCGTTCCCGAGAAGCTGTCCTCAATAGCGAGCCATTGTTTGTCGGGAGGGGAGGCCGTCCATTCCAGCACCTGTTGCAGGTGGGCCACCTTATAGTAGGCGATGATGAGGGGGGCCTGAAGGCCTCCCCAGAATTTGGGGCGAAACAGGATGTCCCGGCGACACCGGGGACGACCACCCCCCCAGACCACTGCGTTGGACCACTGCGGCCTGTACGGTTTGAAAATAGGAAGGGGGTACGAGGACCGGCAGGGCCTAGAAAGCATACAGAAAGCGTGGCAAGACCGACATTTTCAGGACGTTAATCCTACCCAGCCAGGAGATACGCTTGGAGGACCAGGTGGCCAAGTCCCCTTTGATAGAGGCCAGGAGCAGAGGGAAGTTGTGGGCAAAAAGCTGTGAGCAATTGCTGGTAAGGTGGACCCCCAGGTACTGAATCGAAGAGGAGCGCCAGGAGAACGTGAACTTGCGTCCCAGGGCAGCCGCGTCTGCTTCAGAGATATGGAGGCCAAGAGCTTCAGATTTTGCACAATTGATTTTAAAGTTAGAGAGCGCACCAAACACGCCAAACTCCTCCATCAGTATGCGAAGGGACGAGAGGGGGGATGTTAGGAAGGACAGAACATCGTCTGCATATAGAGCGAGCTTGGATTCCCCCCCACTGACTGGTATACCGTGGATGCCGGGGTGCGAGCGGATAGCTCTGGCCAAGGCTTCTATACACAGGACGAACACGAGAGGGGAGAGCGGGCACCCTTGCCGGGTGCCATTGGTGATGCGGAATGGAGCCGAGAGACCTTTTCGGTGTCTGTGGAAAGGAGGACTAGCGGGGTCTTGTGAGAGTTGGCCCAGTGGATGAGATTGACGGCCTTAGAGGTGTTGTCCCTAGCCTCGTGGCCTAGGACAAAACCCACCTGGTCCGAGTGAACCAGGGAAGGCATGAAGCCCTGTAATCGGTTGGCGAGCATTTTTGCAAAAAGTTTCAGGTCAACATTTAGTAATGAGATGGGACGATAACTTTCACATCTAGCTGGGTCCTTCCCTTCCTTCGGGATCAGAGTGATGTGGGCTTCCAAGGACTGGGGGGAGAAGGGAGAGGTCTCCGAGACAGCATTGAACGCTTTGAGCAATATAGGGAGGAGTTGGTCAGCGAACCCCCTGTAGAAAGTAGAGGTGAAACCGTCAGGGCCGGGGCTTTTACCAGCAGGGGCAGCCTTGAGCACGGCCTCCAGTTCAGCCAGGGTAAAGGAAGCGTCAAGAGCTGCGCAATCATCCTGGGAGAGGGTCGGGAAGTGGCAGGCAGTGAGGTATTGGGATATACGGAGCTGTCGGGTAGGGGGACTGTCAGCACAGGACTATTCAACGACTCGAAGTAGGCCCGGAACGCCGAGGCAATGTCACGGTTCAGGTGTACCAGGTGGCCCCCAGGATCCCGTACGGTCTGTATGTAAGTCAGGGAGCGCTGTGCACGCAGGGCCCTAGCGAGCATGCGACCGTGGCGGTTGCCCCACTGAAAGAACCGGTTGCGACACCGGCGATACGCCCAACTGATGCGATCGTCGAGCAGGCGATTCAACTCCGCTCGGGCGGCAATCAAGTCCTGGAGCAGAGCTGGGGAAAGAGATTTCTTGTGTTGAGTCTCCAGGGTGACAATTTTCGCCAGGAGGCTGGAGCGCTGCACTTCCCTTTGCTTTTTGAGGTAGGANCCAAGCTGTATGCAGCGGCCCCGGAGGACGCACTTGAGGGCTTCCCAGACCACTACTGCGGTGTCATTTGTGGAGATGTAGTCGGTCAGCACATCAGCGAGTTGCGATTTACAATAGGGGTCTTGGAGGAACCTCTCATTAAATCTCCAGGTCCACTCTCCAGGGGAGGGGGAGGGCGGGGTCAAAGTAGCAGAGACCGGGGCGTGATCGGACCAAGTCCGGGGGCCGATAGAAGCGTCACAAAGCAGGTCCAGATGGTAATGGTCAATGAAAATATAGTCCAGTCATGTGTAGGTCAAGGCAGAATGGGAGAAGTAGGTGTAGTCGCGGTCAACAGGGTGGAGGAGTCGCCACACGTCCAGTAGTTGTGAGTCATGGAACAAACGTCGCAGTTTCCGAGAGACAGTCAGGGACCCACTGGCAGCGGGCCTAGAAACGTCTAATTGAGGGTCTAAGGACCAATTAAGGTCACCACCTAGAACGAGTACCCCCTGCTGCTCGGCCTCGACCCGGTCTAACAGTTTGGAGAGGAACGAGAGTTGGCCAGAGTTTGGAGCATAAACATTCACGGACATGTAGGGTGCCCACGGAAAGTGCCCCTGACTAAGAGACCTCTCCCTCCCCCCAGGTGGCAGACTAAAGTGTCGATGAAGGGGATGCGCCTGGAGAACAGGATCGCCACTCCCTTCGATTTACTGGACGGGTTGTGATTATTGAAGGCAAGGGGATAGAAGCGGTTAATAAGGGACATGGCGGCATTAGCGCGGAAGTGGGTCTCCTGGATAAGGGCCACATCGACTCCCTCTGCGCAAAGGGTATGGAGGGAGGCCTCAAACATTAAAAGACATGACTTTGAACTTATCTGAAACGGCCGCCATCAGTAAGCAGTGGTGAGAGATCCTGGCGAAACGTAGGGGTCCACGGCACATCCCGGCGGCCACATGTCCCAACCGGTTCCCGAGTGTCTACAACCTGGCAAGGGAGAGGGGAGGAGAGGAGTAGGGAGAAGAGAAGGAGAGGTGGAAAATTGGGCAGGGGAGAGAGCAGGGGGGAGACAACAACAGAGGAAATGCAAAAATGACAGTGTAAAGAACAAATCAAAACTGACAGGCATCGAGGATGGCAAGAGCCTGTAGGCGAGCCAAGAAGTGGCCCACTGTGGAAACCGCAATTACGGGCATGGTGAGAGGAGGCAACACCATGCGCAGGTGTGGGTATGCGGGTGAAAAACCGGGGGTACTACGGCAACCGGGTAGGGGTGACTAGCCCATGACGGGGAGGAGGGGAGGGGGGGAGAACCCGGGGCAAAAAGGACGTCACTTCACATAGTCACATCGGCCGCCCGCCGGGGGGTAACACCAGCTGCAGCAGGCACTTCTGGGAGAGGTGGAGACATTACTGCCCACCGTTCAGAAGCTGAGTAGAGCGGGGGGGGTGGGGAATAGCCAGAGACCTCTCTTCACAGCAGTGGAAGGCCCAGGGGGCTGATAGGGGTCCCAACCAGAAGGAGTGGACCTGGGAACACACCTGTAGCAGGGCCCCCGAGGAGTCCGGGAGGAAGGGAATCGGTGAGGATAGGCGTCAGCTCGCTCCACGCGAGCACAGGACGGGCCGCGGCAGCCGGCGAGACGCCCCGCCTGCGGCCTAGTGGTTCCCCCGTCGGCCTCTGGTTCTCCGGGACCAGCTACGCCTTCCAGAACGCTGGGGGGGGCTCTCGGCTGACCCCCGAAGCAGGAGCGAATGTGGGAGCAGCGGCAGGAGTCGGTGTCCCACGGAGAAGGCCAGCGGGAACGGTGCTGCCGTCCGCCATGCAGGTCAGGCCACGCCCTCAGCTTAGTGAATTTAGGCCCATATCTAATATCACAAAAGAATAGGTACATACACAAAAAAAACTATTGCAGAATAATCAAGGCAACAGAAAGTCTGGTCCACAAATGAGAATAAACAGGACAGCAGAATAACCAGGGCCGACAGAATAACCAGGCCAAAACTATGGAGAGGCTGCAATGTACAAGATGTCATTTAGTCATCAAACAGAGCCCTGGGTGCAGGGTGCGCGGGGGGAGTAGGGAGGAAAAGAAGCCCTTAGAGTCACATATGTAGGAAGGTTATACCAGCGGGACATTGTTGGACGAGGACCGAAGGAGATACCAGGTTGTGTGTTCCACTCACTAGTGGGTGAGACTGTGGAAAGAATCAGTGGCCATATAACAGACAGCAAACAAAATGAGAGAACCGTGTTTCTTTATTCAATTTCATTTCCACCCAGTCCATCCTGAATTGTAAATGTAATTTGTCATGGAAAAGTGGAATAAAAAAAAGCTAACAGCCCCTGGCTGATTCCTACAGCCCCTGGGTCCTAAAAAAAACCTTGTAGGGGGATGCCAACAGTGCCTACTCCGGAGACAGAAGGAAATGTGTTCAGGGTTCATTCTGTGAAATGCTTGATGGATAGCCAGAAGTATTGGAGCACAGCCCTAGCTACAATGAAAAATGTCTGCATAGGCAGTGGCACATGGCAGGCAGGCATGGGAGCCACTCAAACCCACCCACAACCTTCTATCTGGGGAAAAATAAGCGTGGTGAAACAATTTGAGAAACATGTCCAACTATTGAGCCGAGTGTAGAGATCGCCTAGCAAAATTGTGCCGACAATGTTCTCCTGGGCGATTCCCAGTCCTGTCCAACCAGTTCTGAATGTTTCGAAGGATGGCTGCATGATTTTAGTTGACCACACTGGGGAAGTTAATGCCTCCACTCGAGTCTTTGTCAAGTTTGAGGATGCGGGTGAAATAGGCCTCATTGAAGGATGGAACAGGTAGGGGTCAGAAAGGATAAAGTTATAAAGGAACTGCAAAGCAGGGTTTATGTCGTCATGTAGCAATTTATAGTATTCCCTCATTAGACCGTCCGGGCCAGGAGAGTGTTGGAGTTTTAGGGACAAGATGCACTGTGGATCTCTGCAGCTGTGGTTTCTACCACCAATAAACTATTCTGGTCTGGGAAAAGCAACTTTTCAAAATATGTTTTTTAAGGCAATATCACAGCACAATGGCAGACAATGCAGAAAAAGAAAGAAACTATGTACTACAATTAGCGAGCAAGTCCATCAAGTAATGGAGGAGGGTGTCAGAAAGTAGTTTGGGACATATCAGAACCACTGTAGAGAAGAATATTTGGAGGGGATAGAAGGTGTGTAGGGGAATTAAACAATTTCTATATCTTACTGTTATATGGGGAGGGGCATATCTTTTTATTTGCCCTGGGCTNCATCAACCCTATTTCGACTATCTCTTTGAATACAGTGCAATGGTTCAGAAATCGCTGTCTAAGTAATGTGCATGTGCATGTGTAAAATTTCTACATATAGTAAGGCAAAAAAATGTTTTTCATGTTCCTTCTTACATCTTTTAAATATGGTAGTGTTGTACTTTCTTACATTTATTTTAAGACAGAGGTGCTTGCATTAATCAGAAATATACGGTCCTAATTATAGTGTCATATTCTGTACTCACGTCACATATATGGTCAGCGCCGGACTGGGACTAAAAATCAGCCCTAGCACACAGGCCCACCTAAAGCTATCCACCAATCGGACTGCTGATAGTTGTCCTCTTTTTTTTCCTAGCCGGCAGCCAGTCAGTAAATGGCTGTCAGCACACTGATTGGTGGATGGCTGGAGCTCTCCAGCAGCACTTGGTAGCAGCCCATCACACCAGTGGCCCAGATGGTCAGTCCAGCCCTGTATATGGTCATATAACTACATTTGCCTTCATTGTGTCTGTACACTGACACTGTACACTGTAAACTGCTTCATATGAATGAAGTACTTCTCCTTGCAGCTTTGGATTCTGCTTATATTTTGTCTACTAAGAGTATGGAAATTAAGCTGAGGTTAAATTAGATGAACAAGAAACTTTTATTAACAAAGTAGATAATAACTAACTTTTTCCCAGAATAAAGCAGCTTCATTTATTTGTCTTAAAGTCAATGAAATTATGTTTTTTCGTTTGCAGCAGTGTGTATTAGTGCTTTATACTCTGTTAGTAGTGATACTAGGATATGTAAGGGTTAAATAAACCAAACTGTTGGTTGGAAGGTCACCAGGATTTCAGTAGGTTGCTTCCTTAACTCTGTTTAGTTGTTTTGAACTAAGGCCCAATCAGCCTGAGGGTAAGGTCTGGTAGAAAAGGTATTATAAGTTCCCTTCAGGCTGTTGGATTCCCTAGACTTTGGTTATTGCATGGTTTGTTCTGACTTTTCTTGTTGGTTGCATGTTGCAGGCCTCCTCAGGTGGGCAGGAAGGCAACGCAGCTTACTGTGGTTATCGGTATGGTTCTTACATTGTCAGGAATTTTTTACCCCCAACCATATACACTGGTTTGGTTGTTAACAGGCCCTAGGTGATACTGGGTTTCATATGAGGAGTGGGCCCAGGTCCAGTGGTTTAAGTGAGAACTTTTTCTGCTGCAAAAAGTTTGCTTACCATGCGTCCTGGGCCCTCTCCTCATGCGTCCTGGGAGTGGAGTGGTTAGATGCCCCCACTTACACTTATTGCCCATGGATTTGCTGGGTTTCAAAATTTATCAGCATCTACCTAAGGTAATGGGTTGAATTATTTTGTGTGCTAATTTATTGCATGTTTTTATTTTGTATTCTTTTGCACATCACATCATCGTTTATTTACTGTTAATTCATAGGGGTATATTTACTAAGCAGTGAGATTGCAGTGAGATTGGAAAGTGGTGATGTTGCCCAAAGCAACCAATCAGATTCAAGCTCTCAGTTTCATTTTACACTCTGGAGAATGTGAAATTGCATCTGATTGGTTGCTATTGGCAACATCCCCACTTTTCAATCTCAGTGTAGTCTCACCGCTTAGTAAATATACCCCATAATGTTTCATTTTTTAGTAATGTAGCGTTTTGGAGCTTAATAAGGAACTGCAGCCACTGACTCAACCTAAGCAGTTTGGTCTCATTAGAAATCTTTTTTATTGTGCACCCAAAAAATATTATTTTGTATAGGGGATGAAAAGCACATTCACTAATTTACAGCATTAGATAGTTAGGAACGCCACTGCTATAGCATATATATTGGACACAGACATATTAGTTTGTTGGCTAATGAAGCATATATAGTAACCTTTATTCAGGACAATAAGCTAACATGCTCTCATCCTTCAAAGACGGTAGTGTCACTTACAGAAATCAGCAATTAGAATCATTAAACTAATTATACTGGAAACTAGGCTTTGAACAAATACATATACAATGTTCAACATCAGAGAATAATAGAAATAATAAATGAACATCAAAATGATAGAAAGGTCACATCTCTAGATTTACATATTTAAACAAGGTCAAAGAAAGGAGATGGACAATAGTAGATGGCCCGTACAAGGAAAATCAAGGATGTCATCCGTCCTTACAATAACAACTATCATATCTAGTCTTTGCAAACATCATTGTAGCAAAAACATTAAATTGACCTTTTATGGTTCACAATTGTAATTGTTAATAATGTGTTTATTTATTCTTGTTTCTCAAAATACACATTCATGGAAAGCTGTGTTGTTGGGCCTGGTACTGACAAAATAAACATTGCCTTCCCCTCCCACCAGCCTTCCACTACCATCATACCACCTGCCTTCTACTACCATTATAGGTTATATATTCTTGAAAACTAATGCATGAAAGAGATGAGAATGGAAGGCACTTTACAACATACAAATTACAAAAATATATATATAGCAGACTTTGATAAAGGCTGGCAGCATAAGGTTTGAGCAGAGGGTGTGATTTATGTAAATGATGGCCAAAGGAAGGTGTATGAGGATATATATTGTCGCCTCTAATAGTATTGCACAAAAAACTGAAAATATATAGAGCATGCACATGCTACTTAATATAACAGAATACCCTCCTGGTCTTAGCACTAAAATAAGAACATGTCAAATGATTGAATTCAGAGCACCTTAGTGAATACAGTTTATACTTCCGCTATTCAGAGCGGTTCACTCACACTTCTGTAGTCTGTATTAGTGTGAGTTGCGGGCGGTTGCATGATGTACAACAGTTTTATATTCAAAGTGCTTTTTTAACCACTTTTATTGAGAGTATAACTGATCACTTTAAATTGACAAAAATAAAAAGATTTCATGCACTATTAGTGCGCCTCTGTCTCTTTTGATAAGACCAGGAGGGTATTCTGTTATATTGAGAAGCATCTGCGTGCTCTATATATTTCAGTTTGTTTTCTTTAAAATGCTGTGTTATTTATCCAATCAGAGCTTTTGTACTGTATATATTTAATTTTAGCATTTATGATCAATCAATATAATAATTTACTGATATATACAAACTGCTACACATTACAATTACAATTGGACACAGGTACTTTTGTTAGTTTACCTATATTTCTATGATTTATTATTGATTGTATTTGTCATGAAATTTTAAAATAACCAAATAAATGTTTGTTTATATGTAATCCACCTGTTTTGTGAATTTCCCAGCTAGCGCAGTACACATATATTCTTTTACTATATTTCTATGACTATGAATATGTTGCCGGCTCTGGTTTTCTCTTTTGAATCCCCATTTTGGCTTCGACAAGGAATCCTGAGCTGGAAACATATAAGTCAAAACTATTGTTTTTAAAATCCACAGATGAAGGTTAGGTGAAACAAAGGTGATATCATATTTACAACATACATCTTATACACTTCTTATCACAAAACCATAGTATTACTATGTCCTCCCTGTATGCCCCCAGTCCTCGTATTTCCCTCTGTATGTCTCCCTTTCTACAGTACCTTTCTACTATTTCCCGCCTGGTCCCCATATTTCTCCACTTTCTCCTCCATTCCTCATATTTCCCCCAGTACTTCTATCCCCCCCATATGCCCCCAAGTTTCACATTTCCCCAGTATGCCCCAGTCACTATTTTCTCTTATATCTTATTATTTTTTATCACCCCTTTTGAACAGGGCCACATGGGCCTGGATTGAAAATGATGAAAAGCCCAATCTGCTTCATGGTGTGGCTTCTGTGTTTATTATTATACTCATGCCAGTCCACTTTCCTCCCTTCCCCCTTTTCCTCCCCCAGAAGGTATTCCTGCGACTCTACTGTTGAATTGTGTTATTACGGTTGACTCTGTACTCCCGTTGCCATTTTCATCCTTTTTTGTGTACCCTTTTGTTTCTGTAAAAATGTAATGATGTTAAAAAAAGAAAATGATGACAAGCCCATTGGACTGGCAAGTGATGAATTACATGTAGCCCACAAATTCACAATGGACAATTTCAGACATTGCAGTAACACAGGTCAGTATCTGTGTGCAAAATGCAAAAATAAAGCATTCTCCCTGCATGCAAACACTGACATTCATTTTACCCCCCCTGCAATTCATGGTTTTGCCAACTCGTGAGTAAGTCAATAGTATGTAAAGTCTGAATCTGGTCCACTGTCTCCTACTTTATCACACTGTTTCTCCGTAATCATACAGTACACTTGCCTCTTCATCACACTACCACTTTTTATCCCAGTATACAGAATATATTGATAAAAAATAACATATATCATTAGCTGCAGCACTATGGGCCTTTTGACAATGGAGGACCGGGCTGTAGTCCTGTTGTTAATCCAGCTCTGCTTGTGAACACATCCAAGCCCCTTATTGGAAGCTGTGTGTAGTGTCAGTTCTCTTTACCCTGGATAGGGCATATTGCAATCAGATTGTGTAGCATGGATGAATGCACATGAATAAATTGCAAATATGGATGAAATCTTACTGCACTGGAATGACTGGAAAATCAGATGTCTGGATCAAGTACAATAAGGCTAGGCATTCCGTGTCAGTTATAGCACCCTTAATATGTTTACAGTTTGTTATATACCTCTGTATCCTGCAATTCATATGCATTCTGTACTCAGACACCTCTTTAGTATTTTGAGCATATTTGTTTATCTGCATTATTTAGTTTTATTTCTCATTAACATTTCCTACGGTATTTTAAGCCTTCTTGCTCATAATCCAGACACTTTTACTTTCATTCATTCTTCGGTAACTCACAGGATCCAACCTCTTTGTCTGTTATTTGCCAGCATAATTGTCCCCATCCTTTCTAATTAAGGCTGTATATATTGCAAAATGTTCTCCCCAGCAGAATACTCACTCCTCTTCTGCATTTCTGCTGCCTTGCACTGTGTTTCTTTTCTCAAAGCCTGTTATCAGCCCTCCGATCTCCGTTTAATCTCTGACTATTTTAAGCTCTCTGTCAAGATTCAATCCCCTGGAGTAATACCCTTATTTCTATTAAATGAGCAGAATAGATGGATGTGTATCAATGAAGACAGACTGCCTGCAAGGTGAGAGATAGCTGTGGGCACAGAGAAAGGGAAGGGAAGGGGGGTGGAGGTTGGTCTGGGTGCCACTGGTTGACACGAGACTTTTCTGTCACCCAGGCTTTCTGGCTGCTATGGTGACACTTAATTTCTCAACTGTTTTTCTCCTCACGGTCCAGCAGACACTATAGAATCCTTCCTGAATAATTAGTGAGCACAACACAGAAGACGGTTGTGGCATCGCTCCCTGTTTTCATCTGTTATACCAATCCTAAATGCGTTGTACATGCCCAAGACAGCCAGCAGCGCTGGAAATGAAAGGTTCAATTAATTTATATGCATGCAGTTTAAAGTACAGTATGCAGAATATGTCTTATGGAGTATTAAAAGTGGATGTGTTTTTATCCTTACATTATGAAATGTATTAGAAAACTGGATGCAGTACAGAAATAGAAAAAAGTAACAAGACTACTAGTAACAACAGATATAAGGTCTCAAAGGCAAAATTCATATAAGACGTAACTAATGCTAAATAAAGTAAATAAAGATAATTTCATTACCATCATACATATGATAAAAAATTGTATATTTTGCTTTTTATTGATTTTAAAATTAGAAACATAATGGTGCAGATCCTCTTTAACACTTATGTGGTTTGCTCTCTCTCTCTCTATATATATATATATATATATACATATATATATATGTGTGTGTGTGTGTATTTATGTCTCTCTAAAGGAAATGAAAATACAACCGAGGACATATGTGCAGACAGTAGGGTGACAGGGGCTTTCAAATTGTAATTGATAGCTTAGCACGGTCTGTCTTACTGGCAGGTAGAGCCATCAACTCTCACTGCCAGTCAGAAGGAGCAACAGCTGTATCAGCTACTGGCAGGCTGTCTATAGCTAGCACTCACTACTCATAGCATCTGAGTTCCAAGCACTGATTAGAAACAACTTCCTAGCAGCATGGCACGGAAAAGCATTTGTCGCTGATGTAGTCCCTGCAAAATAGTGGGGGTTAATGAGTGAGTTCCCATTGAGATTAGGTATAGAGCCATCTGAGTGTGTTACTGCAGCCTATTACAGCAGCAAAGCATTGTGGGATTGTAAACACACAGCAGCTTGTAGATTGTTAGAAGAGGTCTAACGTGTAATCAGATGATCGTCTGCTCGTCTTTCGCACTGATGTGCTTTAGAATCCATTAGTTTAGTTACAATAAGTATATGTGCTGTAACTGTCACTGTATATGTGCTGTACAGGTAACTGTCACATATGGTAACAATATTCATTGTCCCTCCCGTACTGTGTGCCAGCAAATAACTAACAATAGCCTTTTTTAAATGCATGCTCATCTCAACAATCTTAAGAAACCATTTCTAAACAAATCTCTTTCCAAAACAGCCCTATGTGTCCATAGCATAGCTCCATAATTCTTCCATATATTCACCTACCTAAGTCTGCTCCTCTTAGTTGACAAGTAAGTTATTGTGTAATGTAAAAATGACCCAAAACAGTGTCCCACTAATTGTAATGTACAGTTTGAACACATAATATGGCTCCTGGTCATATTAGGATGGTGGGGAGATAGCTCTGTTGGTCAAATAAACATAAAAACATAAAAAAGTGATCGGAAATATATTTGAAAGCTGTCTCTTCTTTGCTCCAAGCTGTAAATATTTAGTTGCTCAGTCTTTCTTTATGTAATAATGTAGGACAATAGGCTTTTATTTAATGACATTAATGCTATATTGACTTTTGTGCATGATTTTACATTTTTTTATCTTTAAACACCAATCTATCTAGATTATCTAGACTACCCCTTCTGGTGTGTCTACCCTGTTACATTTATTTTTGTTATATTTGTTGACGTTAATGTTCTCTCTCTCTCTCTAATGTGATATGTATAATCCTTCTCCCTGCTTGCAGTGTATAAAAACTTAATGATGAGTTATGTATAACTAGCCACCTCTTTGACAGTCCCCATAGCAGTTGCAACCCCTGAACTCACAGTATATGTTACAGGCTAATCTGCTGACAACTTTATTGGCAACCTTATAATCATCATTTATATGTTCCAATTCAATCTACAATATTATGCCATGTTCCTCATTACTATCCTTCAGAGGACCTAGTTCTTATCTGTATTATACATTATTATTTACAAGTCTATTCGACATAGTACATAGATATAAGTGTACAACTTAAAGATAACAGCAGAAGAGATCCAAAAGAGTTTAACCATAAATGCAGTTTTCTGTTATCACATTGTACAGTGTATGTTGAAGAAGGTTCTAAGGAACTTAAAATCATCCGTCTTTTCTTATCAAGATCCATGTCTGGAGCTTATGAATCTGATGATGATTTCCATTACAGAACGAGATGTCAGTGATACTATAACCCTGGATTAACAAAAGATGCTATTGCAGCAGTAGACCTTTGAGGAAAAAGCATTCTTTAAAATCATAAATGATAATGTATAGGACATAAATAATGTATATAGTTAATAATTCAATTCATTGAAAGGCTAATGCTGCATAAGGAATCCTTGTGATTGTGTGAGAGGAGGTAGCACAATTACATCAAAGCTGTGCGAGGATCTAAAAGCTGCCTAGATATCTGTCTCTGAAGCACATATCCATAATATGCTATATACAATAGAAGATCACACTGCTAAGGTAATTCATAATGATAAAAATAAGGGCTATATGGGGAAAATGTTTAACTAGCCAACCACCCAACATGAGGAAACACTGCCTTGACTTGCCTAAAATGCCACCTTGTTAGCAAAACCCATTTGTGACTCCAGTACAGCAACTTCCTGGTACCCTCTCATATTTAATAAGCAAGATTTTTGTTACGCCGCTATGTGGTCGAATGCCGTTGTATGCAGTGGTGGGATTCAAAAAAATCAACAACAGGATCTATGCCAATGGTTCTGCCCAAGCCCCGGCCTTAACCCCACCCATGGCATGGGTAATGCCAACATCAATCTCTATTAGCTCCGGGCACCTCTCAACGGCCCTGTGAATCTCAATATACACATATGTACAATCACCATAGCCTGCCTTGGCCTAAATTTACTAAGCAGGGACATTGCAGGGAGATCATATTCAAGCTCTCTGTTTCATTTTACATACTGGAGAACGTGAGCTTGAATCTGATTGGTTGCTATGGGCAACATCCCCACTTTTTAATCACCCTGCCACCTCTCTGCTTAGTAAATTTAGGCCATAATGTTTTCTGACACTTTTGAAAATAAAATGTTTGTCGTCTGCAATGCACAGAACATGTTAATAATTCTTTGAAGATTTGATATCCTTTTAATTATTTGCACCAGACACAAGTAATATCCAGTGACTGACCTTCCTCTACCAATTTATTATTCTTGCTTTAGAGTGTGACACTTTAAAATCATTACAACGGGCCAGAAATCACTGCTGAAGTATTGTGCATGTGATAAAAGATTTCTACATGCCGTAAGGGATAAACATGTTTCCAGTTTTTAGTAAACATTTTAAATAGTGATGTGCGCCAGGCATTTTTTTGGGTTTTGGTTTTGGTTTTGGATCTGGATCTCCCTTCGTGTTTTGGATCTGGATGTGTTTTGCCAAAACCACCCTTGTGGGTTTTGGTTTTG
>JABWIB010001657.1:4902-16658 GCA_016617825.1 Platyplectrum ornatum | reverse complement strand
CCCCCCCCCCTAATAGGAGAAATAGGGTGTAATGCTAGTGGCGGGGCACACCTGCTCAGGGCCTGTCACAGCTGTCCCCCTTGCCCCCCCCTGTCGCCGGGCCTGGTGCTCTACTTTGTGTAAGAGATTGTAGTATCAGCAAAGCATTTTGCTTCTGTCTAACAGCTTTCCTTTATTGAAGTTGTGTTGCCAGCACTGTGGAATAGAGTGTAAGCTTCACAGGCAAGGCATCAAAACATCATGTTGTATTTTGGAAATTGCCATGCGTAAAGCTGAGAAATAAGAGTGCTTCTCTCATATTAAATTCTCGCAGCCCCCTTAAGGAGGTAACCGTGACAACAAGATGAAGGGGACACCTGTACATTAGCATCTTCCTCCCCCTCCTGCTCAGATATGGCAATGTACAAGAGAGGTGATTAAACAGGCAAGGCAGTCTTGCACAGCAAACAGTGCAGATACAGCAACAGCTGCGGCCAGCCCTGGTAGCAAAGGGCACACAATAGAGAACTCGGCAATGCAAAGATGTGGGAAGAGAAAAACAGAGGGTACTGAAACAGGAAGGCGAGGGAAGGTTAAAGGTGATTGCAGATTGGTAAAAAATAGAAGCTTAAAATTAAATATGAGTCATGATACAAGCTGACATAACAAACTTATTTATAGTCTGTAGAGAAGTTTAAGCCTTACTTGATCATAGTCCCTCTAAAACTGTTAGTATCAGCTCATACTAAAACTAATTTACATTAATCTCTGTTTTAGTCTTCTTTTTATTTGTAGGGTGTAAGTGTCGGTTTTGGATCCAGGCACATGTCTTATACTGTGCTATAATGTATAACGTATGTGGACATTACATGTGGCTCAGTGTAACAGGATTGGTGGTATCCTAACGCTGGTCACTAGATTGTGATGGGACGAATATCTTATCACTGGATAACAAGATGTGGATTCTGTCCGTGGTCCTGTTAGGTCACCCAGGTTGCCAAGGCATACAACAAATCTTGATCTGTTTCTACTTGGTCTTTGGGTATAGTGACTCCTTCTTACAACCAGTAACTGAATGTTATTGGCTCCTTTCAACACCGTTTACATCTGTGTATCCACTTATATGGCTGCTGCTTGCCCCTTGTGGGTGTCTGACTGATGTACCCCTGAACCTCTAATTCTGGGTCAGCATTGTGGATAGCTGACAGAGGTCACATAGTACTTGGCTGAACTCAGGACAGCCAGGGAACAGATTATAGTTTAGCTTGTTTCTGTTGGTCACAGGATACAGCAGGTACAATACTTCAATCAGTGAAGTTTCATTTGCTCAGGGCCCTGACAAGGACCTGCACATTAGTTTGAGGAACTGGTGATCATCAGAGAGTCATATGAATACCTCTCCCAGTACAAGAATACAACAGTTTATATACAGTTTCTGTCACAAGGTTGGCAGAGGGTAATCCTACCCTTGCCCCTAGCTGGCACCATAAAGTCTGTGATAGAACATATAGTGTTGTACATCAGGATGTAAAATGTTTCCAGACATGGTTTTAACATAATTAACTATAACGCAATTTACACCAGTTTGTGAGTGTCTCATGTAGTCTGTCTCAGAGGCAGGGTGAAGTATAATGACCCCCTGCTGGGCCCAAAGGTCAAATTATAATTAGCATATAACCGACCAAAATGGTATAAGGCCCTAAAAATTACTACATCTCCAGATACAGATATAAGTAGATTGGCAATGATATATTGTGATCTGTACCACTAATTTAAATAAATTCCTATAGTCAATGATATGGCCGTGATACGCCCACACTCAGTGATTAGTAGCCTCACAGCACTATGGTCATGAGTTTCATTTACAGACTAATTCTTACTTGTGTGGAGTTTGCATGTTCTCCCTGTGACGGTGTGGGTTTCCTTTGGGTGCTGTGGTTTCCCCCCGCATTCCAGATAAAGATATGCTGGTAGGTTAACTGGTGTCACACAAAATAAGCCCTGGTGTGTATGACTGTATGTATTACGGAACTAAGATTTTATAGCTCCTCTAGAGTTCACTAGTGCGTAGAAACCTGATCTGGTTGCTATAATTCCATACAGGATATCTTTAATAGTTAGTCGTCTGCCTTTACATGTTGCATCTTATCTCATGCATTTTTCTCAGCAATTATTACATTTTGCACGTCTAAACTCTTAAACAGCCCTAAGAGATTTACAGACGTGTTAGAGAAAATGACTATAATAAGAAAGAAAGATAGGAAGCTTTAAGTTGTGCAAAAAGCTATTGGGATGAATAAACATAAAAAATGATGCTTGAATAAACAGAAAAGATAAAGAAGGGCAATGAAATGGAATAGAAAAGAACGTCTAAAGAGAGAAAGGAAAAGAGGGACTTTAGAAGTATAAGAATATTATTGAAGGGAAGAAAGAAAGAAAGAAAGAAAGAAAGGGGCTTTTGGATTCTACTGACAAATGAGACATATTTAGTGAGCGGAAAAATGGCTGCCACTGCTGTGATTTCTTTCCCTTCAGCTTGTTAAAGAAAGATTAAATGTTTCTGAGTAGGAGCTGTGCTGCTTTAATGCGAGTGCAGAGCAAGCGTCGTCCCCTAGATGAGACACAGAAGGTGTCAGAGCTCACTGAGCCATCGTTAAAAAAAAGTTTTTCTTTCCTGTCTGATCTCAAGAGTGAAGCACCAGTGCTAATTAGGAAAGTTTTAC
Source organism: Platyplectrum ornatum (assembly GCA_016617825.1). NCBI lineage: Eukaryota > Metazoa > Chordata > Amphibia > Anura > Limnodynastidae > Platyplectrum > Platyplectrum ornatum. Next base: position 13,956 of record JABWIB010001657.1, on the reverse strand, counting down.
CTTCCTCTGTACCATGGGGTTGTGTCTTGTGAATATATAAGGAATAACATTTTTGTGCGCACATGAACTAAAAATTAGGGAACAGAAATACTGTACACGGATATATAAGCAAAAGGATAGATAGTGCTTTATTAGCAGAACATTTTTGTTTAAAGGCAGCCCAGCAGGTATTCAGATTCTGACTTACAATAAATCTGTGGTATTGTGAGAAGATGGTGTGTGTGTGTGTGTATGGGGGGGGGGTTCAATCTCAATCATAGTCAATTGGTCTCTTTTAATTTTCATTGTTTTTCTTTATAATTTCATTTTCAATACCACACTTATTATCCTTTCTCGCAGTGCCTTGTACTTCTGTGTTTCTGTGTCTCCATATGTGGGGTTAGGGAAGACTGGAGCCTTAATATTTCATTCTCCTTCTCTTTTAGCACCAGGCTTTTCTCCCTAATAATAAGTTGCATTAAACATCTTCTTACATTATCTAAAATATAATTCCATTGCTTGATGGTTTGATCAATCCTCAGATCAAAAGCCAACTCTTTCTCTAGCCTTAGACTCTTTGACATTTTTTGCCTCTCCAGGTAGTGACCTCCCACCAAAGACTATTTTCCTTGATCTCCATTTTTTTAATATCTGTTTCTAAATTATGACCTAATAATAATAATAATAATGTTTTCTTCTGAAAATTCACGGGCAATGATGTTATTGGCTAAATTTCACCTTTCCTCCCTGTGTTTATACATTCTAAATACTGTTCCTTCTCCCTGAAAAAATGTATATAAATAATGAAACAGCACATATAATAGCATCGGGAGATACGGTACAGTACTAATCTGTAACAATCACACACCTACAGCTTCCTAAATACAGGAATTAAATAGGAATTTCCTAGTGAAATGAACAGTATACAACAGTAGCTATATGGAGTCCCAGCGCTATGTAGGATTAGGACCTAATAACCATTAATATTCAATAGATAATGCACAACACAGATTGTATGAGTCAATAAAAAACAGCTATGGTTTAAAAATTGTGTTTATAACCAAATTTAGACCATCCCATAAATAGAAAATATCATTAAGATAAACTAGTTCATTTTACAACCGGATTCCGTTTTAAGTGATTTTATAGCAAAGCAACAATCTTTTATCTATAAGGAGGCATGGACTTTAGGTGACATGCTCACCAGTAGTACTTATAAGAAAGACTTACCACTCCTGGTGACTGTCGAAAACCAAAGGGTTCCATCGTTGTGCCGATGGAACCCTTTGGTTCCATCGGCACAATAGAGGAATTGCAGTAGTAGCAAAGTGGTGTACTTAATGGAGTGTTCCTGCTTATGCCAATATGTAGGCAAAGCTAGTAGGCCAATAAAAACGAGGTGGCAGAAACATCTGAGAAATGTCAGAAAAGGCTTTCAAAACCATACTTTATTTCCAAAGGAAGTAGTTGTTATCATCAATATTTATTTTACTGATATTTATTAAGTGTGCTAGTGTACATTAAATTATTTATGTTTTGAATTATGTACCCACCTACCTCTAGCAGTATATAGGTGTATACCTTAGACAGCTGCAAATTTTTGGCTTCAAATAGACTCGTGTACGGGTTGAAAAGCTTTGGCTGCCAACAGAGAACTGTCTGACCTAGTTTGTGTGCAAAGCATTATGAAATATCCACTCTAGAGTGTGAATGGAAAATGTTAATTTCTTATCATAGCACATCAATTTTCTTCCCTCTGAATATTCCCCCATTCCTGTTTCCATGGATCTTGACATCAAGGCTTATACCAGTCCAAGGCCTACATTTTCTAAACAGGGAGATTGCAGAAAGATTGAAAATTGGGGATGTAGCCCATAGCAACCAATCAGATTCAAGCATTTTCATTTTACATACTGGAGAATGTGAGCTCGAATCTGATTGGTTGCTATTGGCAACATCCCCACTTTACACTCTCCCTGGTTAGTAAATTAAGGCCCAAGGTCTGACTGGGATGCCAAAGTGTGTAATTCCCGTATTTAGGCACATCCAGTTTAAGCTGCAGGTGTGTGTTTTACTGTACCATATCTACCGATTTTATTATTTGTGAAGAAAAATAAAAGACTCAGTCTCAGGTCTGTGTCTCACTGTATGCTGATGCTGCAACTATTTTACCTTACACGATGTTTGCTGTTATGTTTGATTTCTAGATTTGCTTCCATGCTTTGAATGTACCCCCTTAGTTTTGCTCTGTTTTTTACTATTCTGTTTTATTGTGTTTCATGCTGTAAAAACAGACCAAAGGTTCACCCATCACTCATAGAATTTTATTGCCTGTCACAAATGTTTTCTCATATCCTATGCTGTGTTTACTCTCAATCATTCTGTGAATACGACTGCATACCGATTTAAAATGACAGATTTATACCTCTGGAAATGTTATATAGTTTATAAAAGTTTCTAAAAGTTTGATAATGCACATAACCTCATCTTTAAACATTACACCTATGAAAAGTATCCTAGCATTTCTGAAATAAAGGTATAAGGCAGGGTTGCCTACTTTTGCAAATGGATTTCAGGGAGATTGTGACAAGCGCTTCACAAAAGGGGTGTAATGTGTGCCAGCAAAGGGGTGTGTCCTGTGGATAGCTCCACCCATGGGTGTGTCTAGCTCTGCCATGAGAACTATTTCACAATAAAAATAGCAGCATCAGTATTTATTATTTCTTAAATTGTCAGTAAATAATCACTTTCACTATTTATTGTGAATAGATGTAAATATGAGAACCAGTAACTTAATTATCTTTATAGAAATAGGACACAATGTGTGATTTCTATCATCATAACACAATGTCTTCTTCAACTGAATGAGCATCAGGGAGATTATCCAGCACTTCAGGGAGTCAGGGAGATCAGCCACTTTTCAGGGAGTCTCCCTGATATTCAGGGAGAGTTGGCAACCATGGTATAAGGGCAATCCTGGGAGGGTCTTCAACTATTGCTCCAATCAATGGTAAAGGTAGAAATTCAGGTATGGGCATTTTGAAGTGTTGGGCCTATATTTACTAAACTGTGGGGATGGAAACATGGAGATGTTTCCCATAGCAACCAATCTGATTTAAGCTGACATTCTCCAGTATGTAAAATGAAACTGAGAGCATGAATCTGATTGGTTGCTATGGGCAACATCTCCACATTTCCATGCCCGAAACTTAGTAAATATAGCCCCTGGTATGAAAAAATCGTAAACATAAAAGTAAATAGAGATTTACAGTTTTTCAATGAAATCAGTGACATTATGACATACCACTTAATACACTCTCACCTCAAGCCATAGCTCCAATAGAACAACTTTAGAATTAGTAGTCATATAGACATAGAATGGCTGCAAGAGAAAGACTTCTGATAGTTGCTCTATCGAGTGTAGCCAAATCATATGGAGCTTCTGATTACTGCAACAATAGGTCAAAACTACTTGTAACTATCCTGCAAAATATTTAAACCTACTATAAAGATGGACAAAAGTTTTTCTATGTTTGGAATTTGGATAAAATATTGAATTGATTAAAATTTTACTGCAGTCAATAAAGGTTTTATTACTATAGTGTAGATAAAGGACTCACCATACTGATGCAGAGAGTTTATAAATAAAGATGGTTTTTATCTCTTAGTTCTCATTTTACCTCAATCACTAGGTAACCGTTCATTTACCTTCCAGCGTAAAAGCCTTTCATTGTAAAAGCAAACAGAACAGTTTACATAAGTGCACAGCAGGGATGGAGATGGCGCCACACCAATAGTCTGAAGAACTTGTAAATTCTTTTGAGTCATGGGGGTATATTTAGTAAGTGGCAAGACTGCAGTGAGATTGCAGTGAGATTGAAAAGTGGGGATGTTGCCCATAGCAACCAATCAGATTCGAGTTCATATTCTTCAGTGTGTAAAATGAAACTGTGAGCTTGAATTTGATTGGTTGCTATAGGCAACATTCCCACTGTTCAGTTTCCCTGCAAACTCAATTTCACATGCAGTCACATAATAAATTTTATTACATTTAAATACAGGGCTCGAAGTGGGGATTGATTAGTGGCGGTATGGCGCTAAGCCCTGCCCCTCACATAAGCCCCGCCCCTCACATAAGCCCCGCCCCCTCCGGACCCGCGATTTTTTTAAAAACTAAAGTTCCCCCCTCCAATGTTGCAGGGGCGGGGCTTAGAAAAGGGGCGTGGCTTCTCGGGAGAAGTGCCGGTATACCATACCGGCGTATACCGGCCCACTCCGAGCCCTGTTTAAATATATTTAAATTTAATATGGAGCACAAATGGTAAATTTCCCCATTCAACTCTCTCTACACAATATATATTTCCCTACTGTTTATCATAGTTTTACCAATGTGTACAAAAAATTAAAAATGGTCACAATTACCCTGGCCCGCCGGCGGGACTTCCGTCCAATCACCACGGCTCTTCGTGAACAGGATATCCCTTACCGCTGGGGTTTCCCGACCAGGCTTCTGGTACATCATCTGGACGAGACTCATGTCATCTCTTCCCTGGAGGCCGGTACAGCGCTGCCCCAATCCTGGAATATCCTGGTCACGGACCCTTCTCCGGTCCCTCCTCCTGTTGTTCAGTCCGACTGGACCCAGGTGGGCACCTCTGAGGATCCTCAGTTGGGTGAGACCTGACCAATTTGCCTGTCATGCTCTGTGACTGTACCTGTTCTTTATTGTTCCAGGACTTGATGCTGCACCGCACTTGTCTTTCTCGCATGTCAGTCCCATTGCTGCCTCTAGAAGGGCTGTTTGATGTATGTATACTTGCTATGTAATTGTTATTGATATGATGGTACAGCACCCGGTAACTTGTTCTCTCTGCCATCTATCTCTCTCTCTTTTTGACTCTTTTGGGTCCTGTTGTTCTGTCTACTACCTCAGGGGGGCCTCTGATTGCCTCGCCCCCACTTTATACTGTATCACACTGTCCCTATGTGGCACATTTGTACGCCCGATATACTGGGCTTGTTCTGTTTTCCCTTCCCTTTGTACCTTTCCTCCTCCTTCCTTTTTTTCCTACTGCCCTTCTTTCCCTCTCTATACTGGATTGCATTGTATGATGTCCGCATTTTGTTATTGTGATATGTTTCAATCGCATCCTTTGTTCCTATTACTCTATGGTTAAGTTTCTCTCGTTAAATGTTAAGGGCCTTAATTCTCCGGCTAAAAGGCGGCTTGCCCTGGCCTCCTTTAAATCTCATTCTGCTGATGTAGTTGCCCTGTAGGAGACCCATTTTTCCTCCAGACTTACCCCCACTTTTAGTAGCACCCGGTACCCTAAATGCTACATGTCTAATGGCCCGTTCCGTAAAAATGGAGTGGCCTTACTATTTGCCTCCTCTATATCCTTTGACCCTTCCACCCAAATTCAGGACAAGAATGGTCGTTATTTGATTCTCGTGGGACAGCTGGAGGGAAGTTGGATCACTGTGGTTTCCTTGTATGCCCCTAACTCCCATCAGATCCCGTTCCTCTGCTCCCTGTTTGAACGCCTGCAGGATGTTAGACGGGGCTATCTCATTGTGTTGGGGGATTTCAACCTGGTTCCTGACCCCAAGATGGATAAGACCTCGCCTCCGCTCCCCCCCGTAGAGTGGCTGCCCCTCCCCTTCTACTCTATCGACTCGATTACTAGAATTTGACCTCCATGATGTCTGGCGGGTCTCCCACCCCACACTTTGGGATTTTACTGTCTTCTCTTCCCCTCATTCGGTTTATTCCTACATTGACCTTATAATGACTGATAAGTGGTCTGACCATGCCCCTCTCTGGTAGATATGCAATGTGGACTTGCCTAGCCCTCCCCTGCGCCCATGGAGATTCCCTAGCTACTTCCTCACGGATTTGGTGGCTCGGGAGGAACTCACGGGAGTGCTAAATGATTATCTGCACATAACATCCCTTCTCATACCTCCTTCTCCACGCATTGGTGTGCTCTCAAGGCTGTGCTGCGGGGTGCAGCTATCCGTACTGGCTCCACCCTTCGTCGCCGTAATCATGAGGCTCACCTACATCTGTCCTCTGCAGTGCAACGCCTGGAATTGGCTCATAAACGTTCCCCAACTCCTGCTGCTAAGGAAGCGTTTGATGCTGCTAGGGCCGCCCTTGTCCGATGGCTTCAGTCACGTACAAAATTTTCTATTACTAGACTCCGCCAAAAATTCTATTCATCTGGTAATAGGGCGGGCCATATGCTAGCCCGTAAACTTAGAGCTCATTATCTCCTCACTAAGATTAAGTGCATATCCACCGGGCAGGGTGTAAAAGTATTAAACCCTGCGCTTATCCCTGACCAATTCACAGACTACTATTCCCAACTATACAACCTTAAATTAGATGACTCTCTTGTTCAACCCTCTGCTACCACTATTGCCTCCTTCTTGAGCTCTCTGTCGCTACCTCGCGTGACAGCGGAGGACCTTCTGTACTCCCCATGGACGCTAGCGGAGGTTACTGCTGTAATCAAGTCTCTACCGAACGAGAAGTCCCCTGGTCCGGATGGTTTTACTAATGAGTTTTATGTTCACTTTGCAGAGTGCTTAGCTCCCTTGCTTACGGACCTTTTTAACTTTGTCTCAGAGGGGGGAGCCTTCCCGGCAGAAATGTTGGAGGCGTGGATTATTCAAAAACTGTCAGAGGCCGCCCCGCTGTGCGATCGCGGCATCCGGTTGCTGGGGTAACCTGATGCGATCGCTGACTTCCAGGTTGCGATCGCGTCCCCCACTTCCGGCGCCGCAGGCCGCATGTCACTCTGGGGGCTCGTCCCTCTCCTCGCTCCCCATTGGCTGGTCTCTCCTTTTTAGTTTGCCCGCGCTGTGGACACAGCACGGGTTATAGTTCTCTATCCCCCGTCCCTGCTGGTTATTCAGCGTTGCTCCTGCCTTCGGTTCCTGACGTTTTCGCTCCCTTGCTCCTTGCCCTTCTACCCCTCTTCCTGGTCTCCACTTTCTCTGCCTTCAACTATTTTCTCTGTCAGGTCTCTGTCCCTTACTTCCCCCTGCTCCTCTGGTCTCCACTCTCCACTTCTCTCTTTTCTCTTTTCTGGTCTCCATTTCTTGCTTCTCTCTTTCCCTTTGGTCTCCTATCTCCTTTTCTTTCTTTTTCTTTTACCTGGTCTCCATTCCTTGGTTTCTCCCTCTGCCTCTCTCTCTCTCTCTCTCTCTCTTTTCTCTCTCTTCTCTCTCTCTCTCTCTCTCTCTCTCCATGTTCTTTGTCAGTTAGTCTTGTCCGTCTGTGCCTATTGTACTGTGTCTAGGCTTTGTTTTCTGTTCTTGTACGTCTTGTCTGTCCGTGCCCAGTGTCATCTGTCAGGGCCCTGGTGTCCTTAGGGGGTGAATTGGTCTGGGGCCGCGACCTGCTCCTGCCTCGCCGCTACTGGCCCAACCTCACCATCNGAGGCTCTGGTGAAGCCCAGGCAGGGGTTAGACTCCGCGCCCAGACCTCTCACCAGGTTGCTCCCGGCGTTAGCCTGACAAAAATCACTTATATAAATCTACAGGGAGCCTGAATTTTGACAAATATTTTAAACATAACTTTTAATTCCATAATGAATCATAAAAGATATATAAGTATATATCCAAGGATGAAAAAGTTTTTTATAAAAGTATATCACTACTCACACGTCAATCGATAACCACCATTACCAATACATTTTACATATAGTATGTGTTCCAATAGGATTAAATCAATGCAGGGAGGGAGATATGCACTATGAATCCCTAATATACCCTATGTTTTGTCCTGCACTATTAACCTTTGCTAGTGGAGGAGAAAACGGTGTAACTGCCCCGAAAGGGGCGACCCCGTGCTGGATACTCTGACTCCAAACTGGGCTAGATCGTCAATATGCGGGTTTAAAGAGATCGTCCTCCCCCTCTATTGGTTACAAGTAATCACAGTATACAAGTATAAACATTGTGCCTATGTGACCATAGGATTATCAATTTATACACTATTTGTAAGTTCCCAAATCATCTCTGTCTAAAACAGGTAGCCCGTAAAGCGTTTAATATTATGGAATGGTCAGTGAACCTAATTCATATCTAGATATAGTGTATCAAAAGGGTAAACTACCATCTAGAATCCATTTAAAACAATGAATAGTTACTCTCCGTGCCTGTATATCAATGCATGGAGGGTAATTCCAGTCCGATGTACGGTAATTAAGATAGAATAACCTTTTGCCAAGAAAGGATACATATATGGTTTTAGGCTTCTAAATTCTATTTAGAAAATCTTAATATTAAATTGAAACAGTCTATTGAAATAGTGCAAAAATTTAAATCCGAACCTGAATTTGCAACTAAAGAGAAGCAGTTACAAGGCGTAATAGAACGCTATCAGTATCACTTGAAAGAGCGGAAACATCGGCAGTTCTTAAGGGACCTGAATGACTTTAAAGAGAATAGAATCTACAACTTTACACCCACTAGAAACAATAGACGGGGGGCCCAATCAGATTTGTCATCTAGTGAGACAGAGCCTTCAGAAGCTGACACCAGTAATAATAATAAAAATAGACAAATAGGAAAAAAGAGGGGTGGAGGGGCTGGCTCACAGGGTCGCTTCAATTCAGGACCACGTTTTTTAGATGCACCAGGCCAATATGCCCTACGGAATCGAAATTTAAATCAGAGATAAATTTGAGCCCTGTATCTTCTGGGAATCCGGTATTGACAACTACATCGGATACCCAAATAATAAATATTTAATCTAGATGTTGCGGTTCTTCGGAAAGGACTATTGTTCGTTCCCATGACCAAATTTGACCTGTTTAACTGGGTAAAAGATATTCACATCTTTGCTGTAAGCTTAAATTGAAAAAACTTTTTAGACTAAAGGAAAAACGTGAATCCCAAGAACTTGGGATACCCATGGAGCTCTTGGAAGATGTACGGTTGTTGTATAGCCTTTCCGAAAACACGTCACTAGCTGAGGGCATAGGTCCATTCACACACTTTAAACCCAGAAGTACCCATATGCCGGCTTTAGGGGATGTTTCCAGCATTGATATATTTTTGGAA
>JABWIB010001656.1:69810-80089 GCA_016617825.1 Platyplectrum ornatum | reverse complement strand
GACATGGAGGGTTAAAGTTAGGTTGATAGAAGGGGAAGGTTAGGGTTAGGCTGCAAGACATGGAGGGTTAAAGTTAGGTTGATAGAAGGGGAAGGTTAGGGATAGGCTACAAGACATGGAGGGCTAAGGTTAGGCTGATAGAAGGGGATGGTTAGGGTTAGGATGCGGGACATGGAGGGCTAAGGTTGGGCTGATAGAAGGGGAAGGTTAGGATTAGGATGTGGGACATGGAGGGCTAAGGTTAGGTTGATAGAAGGTGAAGGTTAGGGTTAGGCTGAAGGGGACAAAATACTGTTGCCTTTGAAAAATGACTGCTGTCACCTCTGCATTGCTGGAACACATTGTACCGGAAAACCAGAGCCACGCCAATCATTGGCCTCCTTATAACATGGTGCATTGTACTTCAATCATGTCACACATCAGAATTTCTATTTTGCAGACTTTAGCGCTGTTTTGTTTCTAAAGGTCCATTAATTGGCAAACTAATNGTTTCTCTAGAGAAACCCACTCTTTACAGACGTTGCAGCATTATGTCATTTAAATGGACCAAAATTCAAGTTGAGAACAGTTTTTTTTCTTCTCGTTTCGTTAGATCGCTGGACACCTTGAAAAACAATTCCNTTCATTTACATAATTGCAGCGTATAGCAAGTGAAGAATACAGTCTGTCAGGGCTGAATCAGCTCACACTTAGGGGCTGACTAATGAGAACAAATAGAAATGCTCAGCGGTTTGAAATCTGTAATAGGGATTAAATAAAGATGGGAGCTGCAGAGCTGGGGAATAGACACCAACATCGCTGTGGGAAAATTATAATGTGGCGTTAACGTGACATTTATTATGCAAATGGNCTTCATCCCGTAAAAAGAAAGTGTTTGTTTAGAAAACATATCAAAAGCAGCCTGTGCCGAGTAATTTACACCCCATGACCAACCCGCCACTCATCAACAGGTGGATGGAAATGACAGCGGCGTGTATTGGTGGAAAATGCTGCAAGCAGTTACAAGACTTTCCATTCTTCCACAGCACCTGTGCTTATACCGCGTCNGCCGCACGCAATCTGCGCTACACCATCGGAGCACATCCAGACATAAGGGAAATGACACTTCTGACAGAGGCGCTGGGATGAGTTAACAAGGAGGATTACGGGACAGGTGTTTCCTGTTCCTTAGGCCACATGTCTGTCTGTATGACTGGGGCAGTGGCGTAACTAAAGCCCAGGTCAAATACTAGAATGACNCCCCCATTATACTATGTCAAAAGTAAAAAAAATAAATAAAATAATATTATATGTTATAACAAAATAAAATAAAAATTCTCTTACCTTTGCTGGCTCTCCTATCCTTTTGACGTGAGCAGTAATGTCTGAAGTTACTGGGAGAGGAATCAGCTTCAGACATCATTGCTAGTTACATGGTAGCCTTATAGAATGGGAAGGTGCAGGTTAGGCTGTGGGACATNGAGGGTTAAGGGTTAGGTGAAAAGAAGGGGAAGGTTAATTGCCATCAACAAATTAATGCCTACGTCTCGACATTGCTGGAATACATTGTACCGGCACAGCCGCACCAGTCATGGTAGCCAAACTGGGCATGGACACCTTGCCTGGCCGGCTGTACATAGTGTTAATAGCTGCTACAGACTATGACTGTGGGTGGGTGGCTGTGGATTACTGGAAGGTACCCAAAGTGCCCATGCCCGATGGAGCTCACTCTAGTTATTCCTCTGGTGGAGGGATAGATATATCGAAGACGCACAATTGTCCAGTGGCACCAAGAATGGAAGTAAAGGACCTAGCTCTGCATATTCAAACCCAAAAATATATTACATACATATACATATCCAATAATGTGTAGGAGTGTCCATAGACTTCACCAATGACAATTCTTTCACAATAGGTTGGCAGAGCCCTGTGGCCATTTTTATGGAGATACTTTTATAATACCTCTTATTCACTATGCATCTTCATTCTCTTTCCATAGAGTTTGCGTACAAACCTCAGAATTATATACTCATCTCTGCTCTGCTTTGATATANGACCTAAACCTGAGCTGACCGTATATCACATATGTCCATGGCAGACGTATTATTACTACTGTATGTGAGTAAATATACAGTGCTACTTTCCCCTACTATATAACTTCATATTCCCACAATGACATATGGGGACCATGTGTTAAACAACACATTTATTACTGCAATGTAACATGATGTTGTTACCCCTGGCCGCTGCATACATGTTCTTATTCTTATTATAAAATAAAAAAAATTCCATAAATAATTATTTTACCCTGTATATCGCAGTGATATACTTGATGAATAGTCCGGGCTGACTTGGTGTATTTCAATAGTCCTGTCTGAACTGGTGTATTTCGTTACACTACNCTAGCCTGAAGCACAAATAAACGTCACAAGGTAAATATATAACAGGTTGCTTTGAAGTTCCCATATGTGCATTAAAAAATAATNATTTTAAAAAGTGAGAGGGAACTTGTTTATAGCGCGTCAAGCTATATACTGTAGTACTTAGTACTCGGGCCTCCTGGGCTGCCCTCAGTACAGCGNTCATATTGTACAGGAGTCCCTGGCTTACTGCAAACCTTCATAATGTTTTCGTACCGAGGAAGAAATGTTAATTGTTTGGCTGCAGTTTGATACACGCTATTATGGACGAGTAGCTAATGATTAAACGATGTGTCACCCAGCATTGACCTCATACTCCCCAAACATATCAGTGACCCAGCTCTCCTGTGCTCAGTGTCCTGTCACATCTCTGCACGTTATGATCCCGCTGCAGTGTGAGCCCCAGGCTTTTCAAACCAGTCAATTTCACACATGGAAGGCTTTGTCTATCTTAATCAAGTTGTTTTAGAGATCAAAGTATCTCATAAACCAGCACATCCCTGTAACTAAACAGTTTATCCCCCAACTGGCGCTACACAGAGCCAGCTAATTCGCCCATTCCATTTCCAAAAATGCCTTTCAAAGCAGACCCGGCTCGCTCCCCAATGCCTGCTGTGGTCACCCACACCACGCTCCCTTTCTACGCATACCAAACACTTATTGTTCGGAGCGCGGATCAAGGTCATTTATTACCATCTAATCATATTTATGGCACCACTGTACGCAGACAGGAAGAATGTCNGCACAAAACACGTATTAGGGGACAGTGTTAGCAGTAGGGGACAGTGTTAGTCATATTTAAACTCAGTGTAGCAACTTCTTCCACACAAGAGAGGCATCCATTTTGTGAGAGGAATGTAAGGGATGGCCCTAATACAGAATAAAAGTATTTGCCGCATTCGCCAAAATGGCTGCCTTACAGTCGTTAGCACGCTTCAATTATTGCTTCAGGTGAATAANGTCTACCTTTAGTAAATTAATAAATAAGAAGTGATTTTTATATCATCAATACGACCACAACGGAGGTCATTACGCCTGTCACCTTGTCATTAGTTTACTGTATGCTGGTCATATTTGTCTGAAAAGAAGGTNATTCTCTGCCCTCAGAACTGTCGCAAGTTACATTACAGCCAAGCGTCCCCATTCATTGATCTAGANATGATACAAACTAGGTCTGTCCAGGCTCTTATTGAGCGCTAGTCTTATTGCATGTCATCCATCTTTTTAAACGACAAAAATCTATACAGAATGCAGCCGGGTCATTGGTATTCAGGAGGCGTCCATTCACTTCACTTACCCGAGTCCATTCACAAAACCGNCGACTATCCCTTCATAAAGTATCCTGTAAGGACGAACACACCCTCGACATATGTCAGCGTGTGATCATAGATCAGGACACCCCGTGCTGGAGAAAGGTTGTAGACAGGGGCTTGAAAAACATATTGAACAGGACAGCAACCATTTTATGTAAGGACAGTCGTAGTAAGGCCTCTCAAAATGGCTGCCATGAATNTATAATTATGTGTTACGGAGACGGACGTGTGCTCTCTTCTGGCAATGGCAATACAACCGTTAATTGTTTAGAATCAATCGTAGCTACAATCAATTTACTGTAAGTCTACATCTTATAAGCACAAAATACAAAACCACATCCCCTATAAAAAGTAGTGTTTTGAAATGTAGACCCTTAAATATAGACGCTGCTTACGGCATCTTACGTATTATGCAGGCACCAGTTATACATTTTGGATATTTGGCCACCTTTATCATCAGGACATTTACTGTTAATCTTACAAAACTGTAGTCAACCTTTCGACAAGCTGTTTTGCTCAGCGTAATGTATTTACACCAGGCAGAGCAAGGAAATGCTAATATTCAGCANTCGTCCATAATAACGTGTATCCCGACACAGAAAACATGATTGAAGGTTGTTGTGAAAACGTTGCCGCTTAGCAGTAATATGAAATATTATATGAATAATATGATTCTGCTCTGGAGCTACATTCATGTAATTGACATTCCATCAGCTGTATTTCAGTCTTATAGACTGGGGGGAAATATGAATCATCCAGGGTCTAAACTTTAGAGAAATACCTTTATATGTGACAAGAAATGATTATTTTACAGCTTTTTTTTTGTCCAAAAATACTTTGTCATCTTCTGTATAAATCTCGTGGCTCTGCACAAGTTCGCGTAAATGATGACAGGGCGTTAATTCAGATTCACTTGTCTGGATTATAAATAATCCTAAAATGGCTGCAAGACAGGCCAACAAAGATTATTTTGTAAAAACAACTCTGANTGATTGATGATACGATTCTTATCCCCCCTTCCTGCAACAGACCTAGAGTACTGCATACATAAATAGCTCCGATATATGCAAAGCAATATTTACATACACAAAAGACTACATAGTGCATGNTCTGCAATGAGTGCGTCCTTTCTTATTCATTTAAATAATGCAAATGAGCTCAATTTTACTTTAGTGCTTTATAATAAATTCCATCGCTCCTTACTTATATTTCTTCACTTTTAAAAAAAAATACTTTTGTATATGGCAACAAAAGCTATAATTTCAAGTTACATTTTCACAATAAACTCACAAACCAAATAAAATTTACTAAAATAAAAAAACCACCTAAGAAAACAAATAAACCTGTATTACAGGCAGACACAAAGACTGGGCGCTTTGTTTTCTTTGAACAAGGATTTTCTTTACCCGGAAAGAAGTTCTCATTAAGTGATCATGGACAGATTAACATCTCGCTTCTATTTTATGAAAAATAAAATGCAGATACCTTTTTCTAAGAAGAGAATTTTTATCATTATAATTATTATATTAACAATACCTTTGTAATGTCTCATTGACTTATCGGATCATCTATTTCAGGGGTTTGTTTGTTTTTTTTGTAGGAATATGCATGTAAATATAACTATAATATAATTTTAGACAATTACGTAGCTTGTTTTAGGTAAAGAGCCTTGCCCCAGCCAAGCTGCTCGAAACATGATTAAATAAAATCTATATTTGATATTTTTGCCTTTTATATATAAAGCCTGATTACTTTAATGCACAATTAGAACGTCTATGACCTATTTTTTATTTTTTTATTAGCGATACCATAACACAATCTGTATTTGTTTTTTATTATCCCCCCCCCCCCAAATTCTGTCTGTCTTTCTCCTTGTGTGTTGTAGGGTTTAAAAATTGTTAACTAAAGAGAACATGTAACACATGGTAATTTGTGTGCTGTACTATGGCTGGTATGTGCAATAACTACCAAAGACCAGCAGATGGCGCCAGAACTCCAATTTACAAAGACTAAATTCAAGTTTTAAAATCATCAACAATCTCTAAATATTTTAATAGCAAAAACATTGTTTATTGTAATCAATACATTCCAGATAGTATACTATTGAATGCTTTGGCATTTAGTTTTCTTTCATGTAATATTAGCAGGGTAACCCATGTGAGATTATTTCAGAAAGCATTAAAAAGGAAATAAAAAATAACTAGATGTCATTTAAAAGAACACAGAGTGGATAGTTAAGTTGTCATTTATTAAACAAAATAAGATTTTTGGATAGCCACCAACGCATTTGTTTTCTCCTCACTCCTCCCACCCGCTCCCACCATGCCAAGAACACATTACAAAAAAATACACTTTTTTTAGGACTACAAAATTAAAAGGAGGCAGAGTTTTGTCTTTTTTAACCCCCCTATATATAGGGAAATAAATGAAAGGGTAGAGAAAGCCATGAGTATCATGCAAAACAAAAAAAAAAAAAAAAAAAAAAAAAATAAAAAAAAAAAAAAAAAAAAAAAAAAAAAAAAAAAAAAAAAGGTCAAATGGAAGACAAACTGATAATGCAAAAGAATGGTCTTGGGGGGCGCAGAATGTTTGCATACCATTGAATTGTTGTAAATAATGCACTTAATATTCCCAGCTTGAAGCTAACATACAGTAAATAAATATACAGTCTATGAGTCGAAGAGTTCTATTTACTGATATCCTAGCGCTGAAGCTGACGTTAACCTCTGTCCGTAAAGAGCGTATGGGGAGTAGTAAGATCCTGCTGGTAACGAGGGCATCGGGAGACCACTGGGCGTTAGGTGGCTCTTTCCGTAGGGGTGATACCTGCTAAGTCCCAAAGTATGTGGGCTCCTTAAAGACAGAGAGCCAGGCAATGTAGTAGGACTTCCAGGTCCTGTTGGAGGAAGGTGGAGGTGGCAGGAAGCAGCAGAACCCAAACCAGATGTAGGGTACCCAGCCAAAAGTTTGTCAGCCCCGGGCAAGGCTGTGTGTGTCCGTAAGTGGGAAAGGAGTTCCTCTGACGTGGCAAATCTTTTGTCACAAGGTCCACTGGCAGACACCCAGTTGCATATGTGGGGGACTGGGTCATTTGGGAGCATAAAGCCATATGTGTAGAGAGGATGGCCGGACAAGGAAGGGGTGACGCTGGAAGACATGGTGGTGTGCACCGAGTGGAGCGGGTGGCTGGGATAAACTAAAGGATATCCAGACTTCAGAGCAGAAGGATCATGCACACATGTGGAACAGCTGCTAGAGCCCAGGTGGGAGGCATTGTGGTAGCTCAGGCAATAGGGGTCCCTGCATAATCCTTGCATGAACGAGGGAGGAGAGGCACCAGTCAGCGGACTGGAGCTGGGTGGTTTCCCTGGCAAGCCTAAAGTCCCAGGCAGCTGATTCCCAACCAGGCTCGTTTTGGTGTGATCCAGCCCAGGGACAAACTGGGACGGGTATCCAGCATAGGCGCCCACTATGGATCCATGGTATCCAATGCCAGAGGGGGGAAGAGGGAAGACCGAGTGTCCAGGTTTGTAGGGAGATACTGGGGCAACATGGCCAGATCCCAGAGACGGAGGCTCAGATTTGCTGCTGGGCGTCACATCCCCGCTTTGGCCGGACTCGGCACTGGAATTGCTGATGCTGGCTCTGGTGTGACTGGCGTTGGCTTGCGATACCTCCGAGCTGATTTTAATAGCTTCGGGCTCTTTTTTGTCTTGGCTTTCGGTATTTTTAGAGTCACAGTGCTGTCCGGGTGAGCTCACCCTTGAGGACGGAGATGGCGCGTGCGGAGGAAAAGGTTGACAAGAACCACTGGGAACCCTAAATCCTGCCTTGTCGGAGGCGCCGGACGAGCCGCTCTCCTTCCTGGACTCTCCTCCCTTGGAGTAAGGTTTGAAGCTGGACTTGTCATCGAGAGGAGACTCTCCCAGCTTGAGCGACGAGCTGCGGCTGCTGTCCTTCTCGCCGAGACCGCTGGACGTCACCGAGTTCAGCTTGGAGGACGGAGGGGGATCGGGCTTCCCGATCTGCGAGCAGGTCTGGGCCAGCAGAGCAAGAGGACTTTTCTTGGCGTCCAACTAGAAGGGGAAACACAAACGGAGACAATGTGTTGAGAACTCAAGATCACAGTGTACGTACATATACATAAGTTCATAGCTTCCCCTATATTCATCACACGCATAGAAAATGTGCTAAACTACGCACTACACTATTAATCGCTAATACAACAGCGGCCCCCGTGCCATGAATTGGGGGTGACGAATACGAGCGGCGAGCCTGAGAAAACATAAAACACATTGATTGAGCCGCTCCTGGATTTTTTTTTCCCTTCTATTCACCAGAACCCGGCTATTATTTCCAGGCTATAAATCTCCTGAAACTTTATCATTAGGGACTGCCAGAGGATGATTAATGACATGGGCCCGCGAACTGACTGCAAGGGAAGAGGAGGGGGGCTAGTGGTGGTATGAGGGACTACAGGAGGGGAGGGGGGGGGGGCCATAAAGATCAAAAATATAATTTAATTAGAAAGTGGGTGGAAATCAAATATCACAGAGAAAACTCAGGAGACCATTAAAAGAATGAGAGACATTAACAAGTCATGCAAAGTAGCCTGCAGCCCGCCATCAGCCGCACACCCTGCGCTATAGTCATATATATACACATATATACACAGCATAAGGCGGGGGTGCAAAATAACCCCCCAGAAAGGAAAGTTACCCCCGTGTCAGATCCTGGTCTGCAGCAGGGACGGGTACACTTCCAGGGTTATAACATGACTGCACAATGAATGGCATCCGTACAATACACCGGGTACAAAGTCACAGACACAATAAGGAACCAGAGAATGCAAACAGAGCACTCCTTGTGATGAGACCCCATCGGACATACCGGAGACTGCCGTCACCACCTCTCTATAAGAGGCACCCTGGTACAACTTCCAATGCCAATAGACCCAGCACCATACCAATAGACCTAGCACCATAACAATAGACTCATCACAATGCCAATAGATGTGCCCAGCACCATACCAATAGACTCATCACAATGCCAATAGATGTGCCCCGCACCATACCAATAGACTCACCACAATACCAATAGACCCAGCACCATGCCAATAGCACCATACCAATAGATGTGCCCAGCACCATACTAATAGATGTACTCAGCACAATGCCAATAGATGTGCCCAGCACTGTACCAATAGACTCACCACAATACCAATAGACTCAGTACAATGCCAATAGACCCAGCTCCATACCAATAGATGTGCCCAGCACAGAGCCAATAGATGTGCCCAGCACAGAGCCAATAGACCAGGCATCATACCAATAGATGTGCCCAGCACAATGCCAATAGACCAGGCAGCATACCAATAGACCAGGCACCCTACCAATAGATGTGCCCAGCACAGAGCCGATAGATGCCTCCCCGGCAGCCTAACACGGGGCAGCTCGTGGCAGATGAGCGCAATCCAGAGTAATGGGGCTCCGCTCCAGCAGAGTCCTATGAGGGTCCCTCCAGGGTCCTCTTACCTCTATGGGGGAGACAGGGGTGGAGGAGAGCGGCTGCAGGTACTCCGGGTGCAGTAAGTGTCCGGTGTGTGCGCTCAGCATTTTCAGCACCCTGATGGGCAGTCTCTTCGCCTGGCGCAAGGGGTGAGCCGGTGCTAGAGGAGAGGGCAGCGGCGGCGGCGCGGGAGAGGGGCAGCTCTGGGGCTCGGTGTCAGTGCTAGATCCGAGGGGAGAACAGCTCATTTGGAGGAGGGATGTCCGCGGTGCAGAGATTCCCCCTGAGCTCCCTTCCCTCCAGCTGGCTGCAAGGCTCTGCCTGCTACACCCAGCCCTCCGCTCTCAACACCACTTCAAAGGCTCGGGCACGGCCGGCCAATCGCGGCCCGGGGGCGGGGTCAGGGGGCGGGGCTATGGCTTCGGGGAAGTGGGGATGTCATGTAACCCTTGCAGCGCCGGACGCTGTGATCCTCCTGCTGGCATAGGATGTAGCACGCTGAGACACAGTCACTCTACACACTATACACTATACTGTATACACATACACTAGACACATACACTATACACAGTCCCTCTACACTATGCACTATACAGTATACACATACACTAGACACTATGCACTATACAGTATACACATACACTAGACACTATGCACTATAAAGTATACACATACACTATATACAATACACTATACACATACACTATATACTATACACTATGCACATACACTATATACTATACACTATGCACATACACTATGCACAGTCACTCTACACACTATACACTATACAGTATACACATACACTATATACTCTACACTATACACAATGCACAGTCACTCTACACTATGCACTATACAGTATACACATACACTATACAGTATACACATACACTATATACTATACACTATGCACATGCTCTACACACTATGTGTACATGCTCTATACACTATGCACATGCACTACACACTATGCACATGCACTATACACTATACACATGCACTACACACTATGTGCACATGCTCTATACACTATACATTATGCACATGCATTACACA
>JABWIB010001656.1:33968-52455 GCA_016617825.1 Platyplectrum ornatum | reverse complement strand
GGATAATTTTAATGGATAATATTAATGGATAATATTGATGGATAATATTAATAGATAATATTAATGGATTTGCACCTTGGATTTTCCAGGAACAAATTTACTACTGTTTTTTAGTTTATCTCAATATTCTGATTTGGGCACATAGGATAGGTCCCAACTTGAAAATAACCATGATGAATTGCAGGAGGGGGGGGGGGATNTCAGTGTTTGCCTCTCCTGCAATTCAACATGGTTTTGCCCAGGTATAACTTTCCTCTCTTATTTTCAAGTCTGGATCTAGTGAATATAGTGAGTATAATGAGTATGCTCTCCCTCCCATCAGATTGTGATAAAATGCGTGTTCCTCTTCCAGGGAGAGAGCGTCGTTACTTGTCGTACGCGTATTTATATAAAAGTACCGGTCAGCTCTTTGCTGTAGTGGATTAGTCAGTTGGGGTTCTTGCCCTGTGAACGCGTCGCGTTGCATTATGTCGTGTAAACACTCGAGTGCATGTAATCGTACATGAGGCAGCTCCCCTCCTGCTGATCATATGAAAGTATGAGTGTATCTCTCAGTCACAGCCTCAAGGTTTCAGAAGTGGAGAAGTACAGAAGAGGAGGGGTGAAGGGCAAATGAGCAGCTCCCTTTGAACTGGTGCCAAAAGGTGCACAATTAAATATCTATCTGCCTGTGACATAAATCAGCCGCTATCCAACTTGTCACATCAAACAAACCATTATGAGTTGCTTACACGCCCACATCATTAATCTTACAGTACACCCGCTCACACTGACAGCCCCATGGTAAGCTGCTGCGAAAACAAATCCAGTGCTGGATTACTGGGCCCAGGATCTGCCCTGTGTCACTGTGCGACTAGTGACATCATGCTGAAGCGGAACAGGTTAAAGGTTCCTTTCAGCAGCAGGTGACGCAGGGTTAATTGATGGCATACAAGTATTAAGCTTATAACAGACACACATAGGGTAATGGAAACCTTTAACAATGTAACCTGTTCTGCCATTCTTATCAGATGATTTATAACTTGAAGTGTCTCCTCACGTATGAATGCGGGATGCCATTTAGCTGTATATATATTGTGTTTGACAAGCTATGGCAGGTTTACTATGAGGCCTTAGGCTAGGTGCATCTTGATGTGATGGCTGTTACTTTTATGCATCTTTGACAGTGCCCAATGTTTGCTATGCGTTCTGTGTTGTCACAGCATTTTAATTATACATTTCATACCAACAATGCTCATCGCATACATCATTACTTATTTATCAACGTCTTATCGTTCATTTAAAAGATTCATGAATATGTTGAAACTTCTGCCGTCCGGTGATTCTTCACTGTAAAGTTGTTTAAGAAGTTCTGGAAGTCACGTCCGCTTTCTCAGCCTCCCTCATCATTATAAGAGTGAATGTTCCGGGCGGCCACTTTATAATAATGACCTTTGGGCTGCTTGCTTGATATCTTCTATTTTTCATCTTCCATGGCTCTGGGAAAATGAAATACACCATGCAACCAGACTACTACTTTATGTGTATTTCAAAGGGCATTTCAGCTTCTTTATCTTTGGAATTACTGTAAATCTGGGAAACGAATGGACACCCGCCATTGTGGGTCTTTAGATCCCCCTCTGAGGGGTGGCATGAAAAGAGTCGAACATCGCTCCATACTGCTGATGAATCATACATCACTTAATACTGATTGCTTATCCTTGTTTATTACTACTGTTATTATCAATGATGGCGTAGTAAACACTGGGGCAGTCTATGTATGTGTTGGCAATGCTCTCCCTGGGGTGCCGCGACCGTACCAAATTACATTGTGAGGGTTGGCACCTCAGATAATGTGGTTTCCAGTCCTTACAGTCTTCCTATAGTGTAACATAACAATGTTAAGAATCTACAGTGTTATGTGTCGCTCGGGTGGCTTACACTTCGGGGTCCTGACTATTGGGATGCGAAAATTTGGGAACCACTGACCTAGCACCTACCTCTAAATCAGTTCTTCTCATCCAAGACTGATCGGTTCCCTAAAGCCTTCCTTTCTGTCTCTAGACCAGTGAGGGGTAGAGAATAGGGTGATTTACTATACAGGCCCATATACAGGCTATACTGGTAATTTCTCACCAGCTCCACTCATTATTTAACCCCATCCCTCCCAGGCCAGCGATTTTGTNAAAAAAGCTCCTTCCTCCTCTATATCCCCACATACAAATACCCACGTCCAGTTCTGCACTGAACTATAAATCTCCTTTCACTTCTATTATTTTCTTTGCGTCTATACTGCTATTACTTAATGTCCACGCCACCGCTAAATTTCCAAATATAAGGTAAGAAATGAGCAGGTTTCAGCTTTCATTTCCACAAATATATCTGCATTACATCACCGTCCACTGAACAAAGAACCTGGGTCCCACTGATCAGTGTAAACTCGTGTGACCCTGGGAATAGTTGTTGTCAGCAAATGCATGACATGCGTGTGGATGGTGGGCACCAAGAGCTGTCTCTAGATCATTCTCCCACGCGTTACATCAGCGCTAAACATGCAGGAGTTTAAACATGCATTTTTGTACATAGACGCCCTGCACGAACACAGAGTGACCCCTCTTTATGCAAATATAACCCCTCGGTCTCATTTCTCTTCGCCATCTGCCACATGATCGCTGGACGGGTGGGAAGTTGGTGACATGCTAACGCATTTGCATAGCTTTCTCTGATGTAGAAGTTGCTATGTTTATTTCTAATTTGTCACTGCTAAATGTAAATAAGATATGAGTAATATGCTAAATATTATGCATATTATTACCAATTTTCCCAACAGTAGTATCAGTATCTGATGATTAAATTACTCACACGCATATGAATTAATAGGAGTACATACTTTTATTATAAATGTATTAATATTTGCCACAAACCTTACATTACAATCGCAACTTTATTTACTAACGTTAAACAACCAACAAGACCCAGACATAAGAAACGTGGATGGCCTACACATTGCGTATTCCTAAGGCTTCCACTTCTCAGACTTCACTTTGGGTTGCATTAAGCAAGCCAGAGAGTCTAGCTTATAGTCACCAAAAGGTCACTAGCCTTAGGAGCTTACAATCTCCTGAGCAGCAAATATACATGTGACTAATGTTTTTGTGACCCCCAGCCCCAGTTACAGAATCCCATACCATCAATCCTTAAATAACCTTCCAACCATTTAAAAAGTGCTCAGAGCAAGTTAAGACCCTCCCCACCCTTGTGCGTCATTGTCTATGTTAATGACAACCAGAATAGCTGTGTGGTCAGGGTGGTTTTTACGAGGAGTTATGGATTAAGTACAAAGGGGTAGTATTGTAAGTAACAAAAATTGAATTCAAAGACTTGCAAATGCTGAAGGTAAAAGACTCTTTGTATGAGGCTTGCTTTCTAACGAGACGGGGGAATGTGTATATTGGCGTAAACATGTTTGATACACGTTACCAGGTTTTTATACCACCCTATTTAGGCAGCACTGTCCTGATTTGCAGCCCACAAAATAGTAAGCTTATGGGAAATATGCAGTGCGGTAGTCTGGATAGTATGTAAGGACTGAAGCCCGCCCTTGTGAGTCCCGGGCCTGGGCCACATGACGGGGATCCCGGGCGGCCGTGCCACCCACCGCAGGAGGCTGTTGAGCCTTTAGGAGACAGTGGCCCGGCGCTCTGTACTTGCGCCGGTCGCTGCCGGCAGCCTGCCTGAACTCAGTGAGGCTGGTACGCCAGTACAGGGCTCTGGGCCACTGCCGGGGGTTGGGGGGGATGGCCGGACCCGGGACTGTAGGACCGGCTGTCCCCCCCAATAGCGGGCCTGTCCCTACCCCCTGCGCATACATCGCATACGAACGTGCCACCCCCTGATAGCTACATAAATTGTGTAGTGTATCCGCACTTTATTCTGGGGCCAGTTTAGGCAGTTGGGATGAGACGATCATATAAAGGGAAGGTTAGGGTTAGGCTGTGGGGAGGTGATAGTTCATAGAAGAGGAAGATAAGGCAGGGGGGTGGAGGGTTAAGGTGATGGCAGGGGAGGGATAAGGTAAGGATTAGGATAAGGTTTGGGGTTCCCAGGCACCAGCAAACCACTGGGCAGAACTGGATGGAGTATGGTTGTGACTGGAGTATGTCTTATATACTTCCATTTTTGTGATTCTACCATTAGGGAGTTCACCTACAGTCTTAGGAGCCCATGACAAATTACAAGCACTTGCTTTATTGGGACCCCCAAACTCGTCTTAGCAGCCTTTACCCATGACACAAACAGCAGCACTGAGGCCCGAACACCCCCAGACGTGTATTGCGCGGCTTCTTTCTGGGACCATTTGGTTGACGTGACTAACCCCCTTTTTAGTTATTATGTTACACATATGTTGTCACACAGAGCTTATGTTGTATTGTTTTTAATAATGATTGTTTATATTGCAGCATATTTGTAGTTTGTAGCAGAGTATATTTTTGTGGTTCTACACGTATGCTGATCTGTGTGTAGTTTTGTAGTTTTTGTTCTTTGTGCAGTGTGTGTGTGTAGTTTTGTGTAAAAGCTTTTGGTGTGTGCTAATGCTAGTGTGTGTTAGTGTCCTTTTATTGTCTTGGTGATGAACACACACGCACAGCAATGCAGAATATCCATCATCCACACATTTAATGGGCAGCCTTTCTAAAGCCGTAACTCACAACTTTAAAATAGAAAATGGTGAAATATGGGGCCGTATATATTCCAGCCTGACATATTTATGGGTCCGTCCCTTCTTATAAATACACTGATTGCTATTTCCAAAGCACCCTGTCAGGTAGGAGCTGAGTGAAAACAGCTGGTGTGGTTGAGAAATGATAGTTGTGTTGGACATGTTTTCTGAACCAGTTTCTAGCGGCAGTAAATTTACATTGTTTGAACTAACTGTTATTAAAACCAAATCTCATACCCTTAGCAACAGCAGCAGGCGGAGGAAAGTGGAGGGAGGACATACAAAAGTGTACTGTGTGTGCCTGTATATGTACTGTAATAGTACAGCACAAGGATTTCCAGGCCAGCTATGTGCTCTCATTATACAAGTAATATTATACAATGTTCTATATTAAAGATTCTAGAATATACAGATGACTTATTCATGTAATGATAATCTGCAAACTAATTAAGTATGTATTATTATTAATGATATAATTATTTATATCATTCTAATATAATTGTAATATTAATATAATAATAATAATAATAATAATAATAAATAGGGGATTAACCCTACCTTTAATATTCTGCAACATCCTCACTTTAAAATTGCTACTGCTCGATTACCTTTCCTCCCACCTCTCGTATTTGCCCCATCTCACCCGCCATCAGAAAGCGTCCCATTACTGATCAGGTGGATCCAGTCCCTGGATGGAAAAGCATTGCGGGCACATGTGTGGTTCCAAAAAGTGGATGTTTTTTTGCTATTTGTGAGCGAAAGAATAAAAGCAGAACTTTATAACTTAAGATTATTATGTTTTTAATGTTCCCAGTGCGAACAGCCTTATATCCACAGGGATGTTCCCAGCAAAAATAATACAAAGAGGACGCTACAGCAAAAGACCCAGCAAAGACTGGAACAGAAGATTGGAAACCCATCACTGTCAGGTAATATTTTACCCTAATACCAAACCTTATCCTAAACCTCACCCTACCTGTCCCCTTCCAGCACCCTAACCCAGGGGTAGACAACCTGCGGATCTCTAGATGTGATCAAACCAGGGCTCGAAGTGGGGGTGTATACGGGGGTATGCCATACCGGCACTTCTCCCACTGATGTAATTGAAAAACTACAAATATCCATTGACTTTTATTACATTCAGTGTTTTCATACCCCCACTTCTAAATGTCCATACCGTCACTTCTAAATTTCCACTTCGACCACTGGATCAAACTACACATCCCAGCATGTTTTAACTGCTTTAACAGTTGATACCTGACAAAGCATGCTGGGATGTGTAGTTTGACCACATCTGGAGATCTGCAGGTTGCCTAATCCTGTCCTAACCCCATGTAACCATGTAACATTGTACATTATCCGTTTTTAAAAAAAAATCTAAATAGTATTATTTTCGTAACTGAGACTTTATTATTTAGTATTATTTAGAGAAATGTATCTTTTGGCTGTATGATGTTTTCATACCAGAAAACACATCCCTCTTGGATATTGGGATAAATCCCTGGTAGTCTTGGTCCTCCTTTACGACAAATATAAACAAGTTTGAGTAGTTACCATGTATTTCCCTTTTGCGTCTTTTTGAACTGTATTGTTCTGTTCTTATTCCTCAGTCTCGTCAGTGTGGATAACAACCAACAAATGATTAACTTGAAAGTGATATTACTCATTCATAAATACTATGATTAGCTTGTATCCATCTAATGCAGGTTACATTATAAAACCCAACATGATTGCTTAAAATTTGCAACTAAATGCAGTTTTAGTAGCAAACGTTCACTGACTCATTTGAGGTTCTTTAAAGTTTACAGTAGTAATAGCTTAACAGCTCGTTTGAATCTTTCTAAAATATGGATTTATATAATAGCGCTCCTATGAAATATGTAAATGCAAGTGTATCAGGGTAGTAAATCTTACAGCATGCACATAGACTGAGATAAAATATACTGTGTTACATAAAATGGTATAACGCACATCATCAACAATTACACAGCAATACTGCATATCAGGAAATATCATTTTTCTTAAATTATTATTATTAATAATAATAATAATAATAATAATAATAACAATAATAATACTAATAATAATAATGGGTCAGATCCAGGCCTTAATGCACTTGTCCTGGCAGTACAGGTGTGCGGGAGTGGTACATTAACTCCTCTGTCTCTCCCTTCTCCCGTGCGGGGATTGCAGGGGTGTAGCAGCACTTATGTTGCTATACCCCAACCTTAACTCATTAGTGCAAGTTCAGAGGTCAGTGCGACCGATGACCGCACAGAACAGACCACAGAACCCCTCCGGTATCCCTTATTAGACCCTCCGCCCATCTAGCATAATTTAGGGGGAAGGGAGGACAGGTCTGGTCAAGGGGGACAGATCCCCTGGTGAATGAAATGACGCTCTGGCACGCACATGCNCTTTCAGCACGCCAATGCACCTTTAGCTGACATCCGCATGGGCATGTGCAGAAGTCGGCTGGCGTCAGTTATAATAATTATAATTAATTATAATAATTATAATAATAATTTTTTTTAATTATTATTAAGGAGCTTTAATTCCACTTCTTTTTTATGACACAAATGACAAACTGGACATAGAGGAAAAGGAAATGTGCTTTGTAGAGTTTTGGTGTTTCTCTAGCAGCCCTGTAATATGGAAACCATTGCTTTTACTGTATGTCAGTAAGAAAAAAAAAAACCTTGAAACAAACAAGTTATCCATCACATCATCTCTCCACTCCCTGGAAAAACCAGAGAGAGAAAATCCCTTGAGTTATTTTAATTACATGGATGACTGGTGAGAAGTTTAGCAGAAGAGCAGAGCCAGCAGCACTTGATTGAAGTTTGTCTCACCCAGCACTATTTAAACTGCCACCATTGACCTTCAAAAGAGGAGACACTAATGCAGGTGTTAACCTTAATGCCACTCACTCAGGCCTGTCATTAGCAATTCACTCTCTGACAGGTGTTTTGTTCGCCTAAAACAACCAGCCACCATTTGCTTGAACAGCTAATCTGAGTCTTGCATGTCCTATACACCACCACAGCGACCGTAGAAGTGATGACGGGTGTTAGGGTTGTAGTTGTAGACTTTGGATCTAACCCAGAGTGAAGTATAAAGGGCATGCATTCTATGCGAGGTGAAGCCACAGTGTATGATCACATACGGGTCAATTGCTTTGTGCAATTATTCACTGCTGATTGACGATGTGAGATGTCAGAAATACATAGTCATATATAATGAACATAGTCATATGTAAGAATGTCTTCCCTTACCTTACCTGGGCTGCCAGCACAAAGCACAAACAATGGCCTACATTTACTAAGCAGGGAGGTTGCCCATAGCAACCAATCAGACTCGAGCTCACATTCTCCAGTATGCATACTCCCCCAACTGTCCCGCTTTCAGCGGGACAGTCTCGCTTTAGGGGGACTGTCCCGATGTCCCTCCCACCTGGCAGTTTGTCGCGCTGTGGGGACAAACTTAGTTTTTTCAATGATGCCGCGAATAGCGGCATCAAAAGGGGGCGTGGCCTGGGCGGGAAGGGGCGGATTCACACGTGTCAGGGGCAGAGTCTGGGCGGGTCCAGGGGCGGAGTTTGGGTGGGTCCGGGGGCGGGTTTTATGTGTCCCACAGCCCGGACTGTGCATGTTGGGAGGTATGAGTATGTGAAATGAAACTGAGAGCTTGAATCTGATTGGTTGCTATGGGCAACATCCCCACTTTTCAATCTTCCTGCATAGTAAATGTAGGCCATGTAGGACCCCTGTCACTTTCTCGCCTTCAGTGCCTGGCTCACATTGCTTCCCTTATATAGCCCATGAAATGCAACACTTAGCACTAAGCTCTGCAGTGGAGCTTCTGATGTATACAAAGAGGGGAGTAGACATGCATGCTGTGTCTGGGAGGTACTATGCTGTATCCAAAAGACATTGCACAACAGTGGTTAATGTGATGCCTTCTGTATGCCTGTATGTACTACATTTTGTGTGTCTGTATTTATGGTGTGTCATTGTTTGTGTCTGGCGCTACATGCCAGTGCATGCCAGATCCGTGCATCCTTTCCAAAGTGCTCATTCTTATTTAATATCTTATACACACATATATTTATAGGTATATTTAAGCATATGTTGCAATATAATTTAGTTAACTTCATATCAGGAGATCTTGAGTTCACTTTTTCCAGGACAGTTTAATGATAAGACAGGTGGTAAAAACATTGTCACTATAATGCAGGGTCCTTAAGAATTTCTGGGAGAGTTGTCAAATCTTCCGGGTCCTTGTCTGAGGCAGTGATCTGTTACTATGCCATGATTGTTACTATGAATGGGCAGGGCTTGATAATGTCATACCCACCGATTTATAGCAAATGTATGGGGTTTTCTGTATAGAGGATGTGGCTTAATGCAAATAAAGCCCTCCATCCCACTCCTATGCCGCTCCCAGGAACAAGAAACTTTTTAAAGTTGGCAACCCTGGTATAATGTATACCTCACTAAGAACTATGGTTCAGGGGTCAAAGTGGGCCCATATACATCAGTATGGTATAACGACACTTTCCCTACTACTAAGCCCTACCCCCTTGTATAAGCCCCGACCCAGACAGACGATTTTGTTCTTGAAATGCTCCTTCCTCCTTGTAAGATCAAGCTTCTCCCAAGACCCAGTCACTGGGTGCGAGTCGTCTTGCGGCTCATTGATTGCACAAACTTCTATCATAGACATATTTCCGAAAATATTGTACATTTTCCATGTTAGTAATCCCATGCTTATTCCTTATGTTCTATTTTCCTTTAGCGATCACATCAATTATTGCCCTATTTTGGGCACTTATAAACAGTTGACACATTGGATAATAATAATATTATAATGATAATAATAATAATAGTAATAATAATAATAATAGTAATAATGTTAATAATAATAATAATAATAATAATAATAATAATGATAGTGTAAGCTATTGGCTGTAGCTGCTTTTCTTCATATATATATATATGTAACTGTATTCCTTTAGCAGTACATGCTGTAAGTTCCACACAACTTTGCTCCAATGACAAGTTTAAAAGGGCAGAGAGAGGAGTAATATAAATCATACATATCACACGAACAGGATGTGTTATTCCTGTGTGCATCTCTGTGTTGGATTAATGTCTGCAGCTCTGGTTTTATATGTGTTTTGTGCATTGTGCCTGACTGGATATAAATCCCCTTGATAAAACATTTATCTGAACTTCACAATGTGTACATTTAATGTATACATACAGTGAGTATGTTCTGAAATGTTTATGTATTCTATAAACATGTCATCAGCCCCTCATCTGCTCTCATAAGCTGAAGGTTTTGAACATTGGCCAATAAGAGCAGAAGACAGCCCGGCTCTTAACTCAGTACATATTATGCTGACAGCTGGGGATATGCCAAGTGTTATCAGGAAGCATATCCAAACAAAGTAAGAAAGTCTTGTACATAGAGGGACATTAGCGTGAACCCGCTCTGCGGCAGTTATGATTTACAGCGTATGAGTATACGATGATATTTTTGTCATTGTCCTGTTTCACACCTCCCATAACTGCAGATATTAAAGTTTAGTTCTGTTTTTAGTCTGTAGAAAATGGACTGGGTCCAGGATTTGTATGATCAGATATCCAAGCAAAAGATTCAAATACATGCATGGGCTGCATTATCCCAGGGTTGCGGACTCGGAATTTCAGGGAGACTCCAGAATTTCAGGCAATTCTCCTGGTATCCCGGTAGAGTTGGTGAATCTACCGGGACCTGGTCTGTGGCAGTGCCTCTAGCCCTGAGCGGTACAAGGAATGGACCCCACCCACCCATAGTAAATACAGACCATTTCAGTTCAGGGGGCGGTGATTGGCATAAACCATGCGTTCTGTCTCGCCCTCATGTTGTCCGCAATCCTGCACTATCCAAATGTGTGAGTTTACATTTTAGTGACAGACAGGGGCTCCAGAGCAAGAAGGCAGGACAATGTCTGGATAGTGGGGTTTACTCACGCCACATTCCCATACCTCCCAACATTTACCGGGGAGAGAGTGGGACAGACATGTCCCTGCCCTGGCCAAACCCTACCCGCTGCCCGGCCAAAGACATATATGTCTCTTTGTGGGCAGAACTGGGTTGATGGCTTATTTTTCCCAGAATTCATAATGTTGAGATCTTGCCAGTGCAGAAACATGATAATATATAATATCTACATAATATAAGATATAATATCTATATAATATAATATATAATATCTTTTTTAGAAACTACTATTATTCCCTGAAGTGAAGGTTCAAGTGGCAACTTCACTCAATGAGCTAGATTCAGATCTTTAGGCACTAATGAGTTACTCAAGAGTGGGTAAAACCATGTTGAATTGCAGGGGGTGTAAAATGAATGTCAGTGTTTGCATGCAGGGAGAATACTTTATTGTTGCATGTTGCACACAGATACTGACCAGCGTTACTGTTACACTGTTATTACACTTGGGCTGGAAACACCATCTCTCAACTCTAATACTGCAAGTAATGAAATGTAACTCCCCTGCAATTCAACATGGTTTTGCCCACTCTTGAGTAAGTCTTTCGTGTAATAGTTTGACTTCTACTTGGAGAGAAAGAAAACCCTTATTATTATTATTATTATTATTATTTATTGTTTATTTATTGCCTCCTTGTGTCTGTGATACTGACAATAAGCCCAGATGGATTTAATGTCCTGCAGCGGCGTCATAAATCCCCGGCCTGCGTGTCAGTGTGTACAGCACTGCTCCCTACATCTGATCTCTGCTATTACAACCTGCTTTTGTTCTAACTCTTATATTAGCAGAAAAGGTGTGTCAACAGAGAGGCTCAGATACCCATCTGCTGTCAGTCCAAGTCACTGACACATGGGAAAGCTGAGTATCTTTATGACTTGGAAATTACAGCCCCTTCTCACTTCAAAGGCTCAGGAACAAGGGCTCTTCCCTTTGATAAATGACTGAATTGTTTTACTGATTTATGACACCGACATTTAATCAACAGAAACAGGCTGTTTTTCTGTGATTCCTCTCAGTTTTATCCCCCTCGGGCTATTTAACAGCACAGAGTGAGTGGTGACATCTGTTTAACTTAGTGAGACATCTAACTTATTAAACTGTCAACTCAGTGTTTTGAGGTTTAGCCAACCTGTCATAGAAGAAGCCAGAGGGAGTGAATGAGGAGGGAGCGTCTTTTTGGGGCTTAACCCCTTCAGGTTCTCGCACAAAGCGTTGTTAGGGGGAAAAAAAAGGCGATACAGGTAGAGAGGGCTGGGAACGTCCTGCAAACACAGTGCGGGTAACAGAGGGGGAAGCCGGGAATGGGAGATGGCCGCCGTGTGATTAGTCATCTCCTCGTGTATGTCTTCTGGGTAGGAATACAAAGGGACATTGTGGAAATGTTAGCAGAGATGAATATAAACTGAGCGGGGTGACATCTGCGTGGCATGGATCTGTAACCACGGAATGCTGTGCAGAAACAGAGATGTGACAGGAGATATGAGCTGATTGGCCCACCCAGACTTTTCTAAGGTCGTAGCGGACCCTTTGCCATTTCTACCACTGGCATGCATTTTAAAAAAGAAAAAGAATCCTGTAATAAGTAGGGTTCTCGTTCACAAAACCCATACTACATACACACCTATTTACCCGAAATACCCTTATTCTGTATCATTATTATTAAAGTACCACAAACTAAAAATTCCCCCTAGCGTACCCTAACTGATCCGCAGGGACTGCTAACCGTACACATGATTTTGCTTTAGCACAGAGAATTTATTCTGAGCCACTTGTTTACATAGCTGTGGCCCATTGGAAACCATTTTCTGAAAGGAGCCATTACACTACTTGTTTGCCCTGTTTTATTGTCTCACAAAATTGCTTCAGCTGTAAAAGTGCCACATACACAAAAAGCCAAACCTTATGTCTCATTTGCTCTCTTTATACTCGCTCTTGTCATAAACCAGAAGCTGTTTACCACATTTCAGCTTCTGTCTGTATGTAGCACTGTGTCAAATGGTAAATCTTAAACTCAATTATGGCGCGTTCAGATTACCACCACGACACAAACGCGTTTTTTTTGAAGCCAGGTTATTGCTGTGAAAAGTGACGCTCCCAAGGTCCGCCATTCAGATTACTCCAAGGTCCTGGGATTTAGGGTTTTTTTTATAGATTTACTTTTTAACTTCTTTTTTTCCTATACTATAGAATAGAGACACACGGGTCCATCCCAAGAATTAAAAGACCCGGATATGAAAAATGATGGTGTTCAGATTACTACCAAACAAGCCAGGAATTTCAAGAAACCCGGGACACAAGTGTTGTAAACAGTTTAATAGCTGAAGCGCACAGGAATTACAGTATTTCGTTCTGGTATGGTGTTTGTCCAAAAAGAATGGCTGTAGCAAAGAGCTGAGATAGACCAGGAAGCTAGGAGGCAGGGTCTGGAGAGACTTTGCACCAGCACCTGCCGCTTAAAAGGAGACCAGCTATGTACCCCCTGGCATCTCCTTATATGAAAGTGGAAGCGGCAGCAACTCTGCGCACGAATGGAGCAAAAAGGTCACATGACTAAAATCCAAGATGGCAGCAGTAGCGCTTCTGGTTTTCAAAGAATCACAAACTCATACCTACCAACTTGTTAGCGGGTGAGAGCGGCACACACAAGCCCTGCCCTGATCCCATCCAACTCCGGTCACGGTCCCACCCAACCCCGCCCTTGGTCATGCCCATTTTCGGGTGCTATCGGCACATTAACATACTGGGACAACAAACTGGTAGGAGGGCGGGACAGTCCCCCAAAAGCGGACACCAACTAGGCACAGAGACCAGTGACAGCCAGCCAGGGGTCCAATGCCTTGGCTTTGCTATAAGGCCCATACAAAGCAATCTATACAACACAATCTTTTAATGAGGTTAAATATTACATTTACAGGGTCTAAACAGACTTTTTCATTTTCATGTAGCAATTTTTGGTATTTAGTCCTAAAGAAAGAAAGGTGCTGGGGGTAGGTTAGAGGGACTAGAGGTCTCCTATTACTGTGTGTTATGATTTCCCCCGGCTCCCCCATGCTGCATTGTCAGCACCTGCCTTTGTGCAGCGTAGGAGAGACTCATAATAGTCAGCACTGTGTAACATTGCTGCTGACAATTGCACCCTGTCTGTAAACATTTCCCTTTCATATTACTTAGTACGGTGTTGTTACCTATTTCTATGTGTTTCTCGGGGGTTATCTGAGAATGAATGGACCTTTCCCTAGNCTCTTTCATGATAGGATGGAAGCAGGTGAAGCATAGCACGCTAGCATGAGGTGTGCTGCCTGTAAAGATGGGACGTGTTGTGATACAACAACCTCAAGTGTGTAGAACCATGATGAACATGAACGAGGGAATCCCTGCAGCAGTCTGGCTGTCAGCAGCCTCTCCAAAGGCCCTGTCCTGATGACAGAGAGGTGTGAGAGACTGTGATCTCGGCCTGCCCATGGCCCTGATCCGGTGACAGGAATGTGCGGGAGGTGGCGTTTTCCTTGGGACATGACACTGTGGGTTTGTCATGTCCCTATCAGATTCCTTCAGGGTAGGCCAAGTGGTTTCACCTCCAAATACCTTGTCAGTCAACTAATCTCTTTGGGCGTAATTCAAACCTCTTGTCCTGGCATCTTGAACCATCTAACCTTCTGTGTACTGATCCTCAACTAACCCGTCTGTGCCTGCACTTACACAGCAATGCTCATATAAACTAATTATTATTATTATTGCCTTAATAAACACTGTTGATGATACATCACGCAACAAACCATTCACTTTAACACTTATTCATTTAGATAGGGTGAAAAGTCAGCACATAATAATTATAGTGACCTTAATGTATTGCTTTTCGGTTGTCACAATATAATGTTTATTAGCATCATGACAGAGCTATGGATCTGATAAGAACTGCTATCTATTAAATATGGATTTATTGTTATATTTAGCTTTACTCCTAGAGGAAGTACTTGATGTCTATAAACTAACAACAAGTCATTATTTCTTTCCATTGTACTTTCTTGAGTACAAAGCATCAAAGTTCTAATGTTCTAATGATACTGAGATAACTAAAACCATCTCTGTATGATATCAAAAGAGTGGAGCTTTTCAAACATGGCCTTCTGACCATGGCACTGTAACAGGGTAATTGCCCCTTCCCCATGATCTTAGATTTAATCTTTTACACTTATGCTATGGGACGATGTGTAGACCACTAAGATGGCCATGACCGATTATTGGTCACACCAGGAGATGCCCTGATAAGCTGGATGATTTTCCACCAGGGAATGGTTCCAATAGCTATGCCACTTGCCTTTACTACTTGGGCTGATAATTCAGAGATTGACATGAAGACCTTGCAGCTGATTGGCTGAGATGACAAGAGGGACAGCTGTCAGTGTAATCCTGGCCAGTGACACCTCCACCTCCGGGCCAGAATTTCCCCATCTCTCAGGCTCCATAATTATTGCCATTATTTACAATTATCAGTAATACAGAGCTTTCATGTCTTCTGTACGACACCAGCCGTACACAAAATAGCTGCACAAGAGCACTCTACGCTATTGCATTACCAAACTCGATCTGCCAGATCCAGTGTTCCATAATGGACCACTTTCTGATGTGGTGGTTTACTTGATGTGAATCCGAGAGGTGGGAGGTGTGGTAATGATACACTAACAGCAGTAAAGCCCTTACATTCAATCCTAACCTCTGCAGTGGTTCCATATTAAGTCAGGGGTATCGGAAATCTAAGGCAGGGGTCAGTAAGAACACGATCCTATGTCTGATCTCCACCTGTGCTGTGAGCAGAGGTCTGGATATGGCTCTTTCTTAGTGCTCTTCTAACCCCTTATTATGTCAGAGAGATGGAGAATCTCCGTCCAGGTGGTGAAGGTACAAGGTCCAATTATATGATATGCCTATACACAATTGGACAGAACTCTTGACAATTGTATGATTAGCCTAATAATTGCTGTAACAACATGACAAGCTTTAGATGAAGAACATTTAACTAGAATTTATTAATACACAGTTTTATGGGTTTTTTTGCTGAATATAAGGCATTTAATAAATAAATGTTAATAATTAAGATGCTCCATCACATGTAGGATGCAGCACTAATAGGACCCATGTAGAATAACTTGTGAGTGGTCTTATGCTGTTGCTTCTTATAAACCTGATTTTCTTTTTCCTAGTTAATCCTGAAAAGCAGGCCCCTTATCCATAAGATGGAGGTCTTTGTGGCGTGATATTAAACACATTCTGCCAGTTCCACCCCCTTTTCCTACTGATGAAGTCCAGGCTCTCTGCACTACAGAACCCACTCCTAAACCAGCCTGGGGTCTGTGTTTCAGATGTTAAACATTCCTAGTGCTCAGCCAGATCTCTCAATAGGCTGCCATTGTTTGAAGTTTCCATTAAAGGCAAGTGCTTCCCAAAAGGGCGTATCCAGAGCCGGACTTAAAAGAAAGCTGCCCCCTTTCTGCATTATACTAATTGCCTAGTTTCACCTTTATTTGTTGTCGTTAGGTTTTTATGAGGGTCCCAGCAGGATGTCTTGCTCACTGTACTGTATGGCTCTCCTGTTATTCTGTTCACGCAGGAACTGCATTGAAACGCTTTCAGATTTGCTCTGGGCAACTGGCAATAACAAGTTGATTCTTAATTGTGACATTTTGTGGCTTGGTAGGAATGTTCAGGTTAAGGGTTGATTTATGTAAATATTGCCTGTGAAAAGACATGTACGGGTCTGTGCTTCAACCCATGGAGCTCAACCGATCCCATTCTTGGGGCTTCTCTCCCGGTTTCTCTTCCCCCGGCTCCTGTTATTGCAATTCCACATTGTTGCTTGCTGTAATTATCTGGATTGAGGGATGCATATTTCTGGCTACCACATAATTGCTTTAGAAAGTAATGGATATAGTAAGGATGAGGCCTTTTACAACTTTAATTAACAGGCAACGTGCCTTAAAAATGGCCCACTTTACTATAACAATAGATAGCAATTAACTTCCTAATGTAAGCTCTATTTTCACTGTTATACATACTTGGCTGTAACTTTTCTTCAATTACAGCATCCATCCCTTGCAATATTCATTCTTCCTCCTGCTTCTCCTTGGTGGACTAGGGCAGCTATAGAAGCCCAATTCTCACAACGGTTGATTGACAATCCCATTTCCTTTACACGTGTGACACCTTTGGGAGGAGTGTTTTATAGGTCAGTAAAAGCATCATATATGTTTTATTAATTTATATTCGTAAGTCCATGTGATGTTTTCAGCTCTTTTCCAGAGAGCCATAGAGCCAGGAACAGTACATCTAGTGTTTTCACTTTCAAAGTACACTTCTGTAATTTAAACATTCGACGCAATTGGAAAATCCTTCCCTTAGCACACGACGCTTAAGCGCTTAGAAAGGATTAGAAACAAAATCTCAGTATTTGCTCTATCAACTTATACATTAAAAAATGCAATTCTCTAAGCACCTGTAATTAGCAGGAAAAACTCGGGTTTGAAAGTATCAGATGCGGAACGGTGACGAGCTGGGGCCTCATAGTAAGAGGGTGGAGCTCGAATATGGATGGACGCNTGAAGTGGAATAGTGCGACTGCCACAGGCTTCCCTTCTTTTGCACCCCCTGTTGTTACATGCCAGGAAAGTGTAAATGTGTTGATTTTACCTAAAATCACAGATCAAATGCGGAAATAGAACGGTTGTTAGTAATTTTTTTAACCTATTCTTTAACACTGGGATTAACCCTTCTTTTTATCCAGGTTCAAATGCCAAGTAATGATAACTGTGATTTGAATGTGACACTGTTCATACTGCCACGAAAAACCCAGGATCTCAGGCAATACAGGAATTGCATGAAATACCCGTGTTTTTTGTGGCAGTGTGAACGGGGTATAACTTGAACCTTTGGGAAATGGTCTTCCACAGGCCTTTGAAACTTAACTAAAATTCAGGGGCAGGATGAAACAGCTGAATAATTGAAGATTTCAAGAAGAGTTAATTGACAATACAATATCTCCACTTATATGCTGTCCTAATGCAGCTGCTGATCATGGCACATGACCCTGTTTGAACCAGTGACCTAATCGATATAGTAGGCTACACAGTAATATACCAGACAGTTTACACCCCTGATTTGCCTCCCCGGCCCATTTCGGCGTTCACAGCTCTCTCCTGAACTAGGAGGTAACTATGGTGCTTCTTTAATTAATCACTTAATAATGGTGCTGGGACTGGTGCGTAACGTAAAGGATAATAGTCCATGTTTCTATACCTTGGAACGGTGAGGTTTATCGCACACTTCCTCTCTAGCAGTCCTCAGTAGCTGCCAGTGTTAATACATACAGTCTGTGTTCCTGTACCATTAATGAGTTTAATGGTTTGGGAATGGCAGCCGCCGGCCAAGCACTCACCTGACCAAGGGAAGGCAGAACAGACACCTCACTCATAATGATGGNTAAGCTCATAATTAGGTACTCTTACCCGCACCTCGCGGCTGGTTATTTCACCAGGGAAGCGGCTGCATCGTTATCTCAACCCAACGATCGATTTGTCTGAGCTCTNTGTCCTAGTCAATAAGTTCTAAAACTGGCCATACACTATAAGGTAAATTGTTCCAATCTAAAGATTTTTCAAGAGTGGGTAAAACCATGTTGAATTGCAGGGGGGGAGGTAAAATGAATGTCAGTGTGTGCATGCAGGGAGAATACTTTATTGTTGCATGTT
>JABWIB010001656.1:0-19361 GCA_016617825.1 Platyplectrum ornatum | reverse complement strand
TATGGATCCTCAAATGCACCATGAGCGTGGATCTGCTGTCACTGCTGTCTCTTGATATCCTTGTGAATGGATGGGACACAATGGATATCACATGACAGCGAGAACCTTAAACATCCCAGCCTAAATTTACATAGCAGGGAGATTAACTGGAGATTGAAATTGGGGATGTTGCCCATAGCAANCAATCAGATTCAAGCACACATTCACCAGTATGTATTCTCTGACAACTTGAATCTGATTGGTTGCTATGGGCAACATCCCCACNTTTCAATCTCCCCACAATCTCCCTTCTTAGTAANTTTAGATCCCCACGTGNGATGTGTGTCCCAGATCAGTCACTTCCCCTGCAACCTCCCTGACATAAACAATCAAGACTCCTGTGGGATAACTTATTTATTAAAACCAATGATTAACTCAAATTTAGGATTTAAGATTGCAGACTGCTCCCCTGCGAAGGCGCGACAAAACACAACCCGGACAGCAGCAATGGCTGGTTACCCTCAATACCCATGTCACATTGACTCACCAGCACCTGCGCCAACTTCACCATACAAACCAAGATACCAAAAGGAAATAACCGATCAGCAATGACTAGGTGAGTAACTTCACTGCAACACCCACGCAGAGGGAGTTTAATTCTTGCTCGGGCCAAAATGCTTTAACCCTTTGCCCTCTATTTAAATAGTTAGTTCCATTTGTACTTAAAATAATGATCGATTGGAGGTTTGATTTGGTCTGATCATCCTAAATATGGCATATTGTCGGAAGTCTGGATCTGATCTTGTAGCCTGCATGCATTGGCTTGGACATTGATTAACTAATAGTTCTTAAGTTGATTCTCCTCCCTATGGAAGCAACTTAAGAACTTACTGTACAATTTGCATACCCCTACCCTGCGCATATCGAACTTACGCATGCCCCTCTTCCCGTCGACAACTACGCAAATTGTGCACAGTTTATGTTGGGCTTGCATAATAGAGTTGGCTTGCACACTCTATTTTGTGGCCAGTTTCCGATCCCAAACTGTGTGTTTTTCACAGCCTGGATCTGGCCCAAGGTATCTAATATTTAACTCAAGTGTTTCACATCTGTCAGTCTATCTTTACATACATCTCAATAGACAAAGCAAGTGTTCTCAAAACTGACATATGACTGATAAGTTACTGATGGGCAGAATATATACAATGAAAAGAATGTGTGGTATCTGAAAGAAATGTATTTTCTTTCTTTCCAACACTCCATTTCTTGTCAATCGTAATTGGAAGTGACTGGGTCTTACAAGGAGCGTTATAACTCACTGCATTAAAAAGCTATTACAGAGCCGGTAAAAGGGGCACCAGAAGCCAAACAATACACAAGAACCATGATAACACGAGTTATTGTATGGTACAGAGCACAGCGGGGAGGAATAACTGGGTTTAGAGACTCGATTGATCCGTCCAGCTTCAAATAGAACCAAAATATATTCAAAATTCTAGAGAGAATTGGCCATCAAAAAGGATTCCCATAAGGAAACCCGTGCAGTGAGCATGCATGGATTACTTGTGTAATCTAGTNTAACATACAGATGTGTGTTATTTGACGTTTTTGTCCAAAGTTTGCTCTCCAAGCNAATAAATGGATGGATGGCAAATATNTGGGGATCGAGAAATAGAAAATATTGCTCCCTATGCTGTAAAGCAGCGTCGGACTGGCCCACCAGAGAACAGGAGAATCCTCCGGTGGGCCCCAAGACCTAGCATTATTTCTTTATAACTGAGGGCGGGCCCCAAGAATGATTTCCTCTGGTGGGCCCAAGATACCCCAGTCCGACACTGCTGTGAAGCCTAAATATTGCTTCTATTTGGCAGCTCTAACAGATGACATGCTTCAGGCGAATGTTCCTTATGAAAAATGACTTAAGTGTCAGAAGGAAGGTTGGTGCTCTATACGTTGGCCACCTTCAGATGCCTCTCCCAATGCCAGGTTTTAGGGGGGCATACCATGCACAGTTACAATCACCNCATGCCTGCTCATACACAGCTTATGTTGAGACAGACAAGGGTAAGAAGTGTCAGGATAACACACAGTATTTACAGTAAATGTGTTGTTACATAGGGTAGGTAGGTGGAAATGCTGCAGCATCACTTACAGCTGAGCAATGAATTGCATGTACATTAGATGATTGTAGTAGTGCCATTTTACTGCTTGTGCATACACGAGATGATTACAGTGCGACTGCTTTAGAATTGATGTACAACAGAAGGAACATGATACAGTGTTACAGTGTTTCCTTTTATTATTTAAATCAGTGGAAATGTATAGGTTTAGATTTGAATGTAGGTGAAGCAATGTTGATAGTTTTACAATGAAAGCATTAGGTATGGCNAAACGACATGTAGAGCGCCACTTTTACCACTCAGTGCATGTCAAGTGTATTTTCACTGTTTAATTGTGCTACTTGAACTTGTCACCTGGTTGTGTTCAAGTAATAGTGATATAAGTGACAAAGAGGTGTGTGGATCCTTCTAAATAAAGGAGCAACAATATTATTATTAATAATAATAATAATAATAATAATAATCATAATGATAAAAGTAACAATAATAANANAAATAATACATTTACAATCCAATAATACATCGGTACATGAGCCTATTAGACAACCATTAGTACAACCAAAGTTATTACAAAAATAGGCTGCACAAATACGCAAACCTACCTGATAATAATAAAATCTCAGAATTACATAAGGTTCCAAAGAACAGAGCAATATCTCCTGTCGTTATGTATAAATCCCCTGTCCCCTATAGAATGTAAGCCTGCAGTCATAACGAGTGTTGAAATGGTAAAGTGCTACATAACCTGATGGCGCAATATAACAACGCTCTGTAAAAACATGTTAATAAATAATTAATAACTGCAAACAGGCACATACTACTCAATATATTAATGAGCCGTCTAAAGATGGAAACTCCAACCACAAAAATACCACTATACGCTACGATTACGGAATAACTGCAGTTTTCTAATAGCTATGGTTTATTGTAATCCTGATTGCTACATGAAAAGCTATTTTAGTTTTATTTCCGTCCATAGTGTCCTCTGGAATGTAGAAAACGAATACAGATGTGTCAGCAGCTTCTTTCAACGCTACAAGCGACTGTTTGTTGCAATAAAATCTTCCCATCTTAATGTTTGAGACATTGGTTGACAGCAGCGGTGAGTTTCTGGGCCAGCATCTAGGAAACCGCAGGCTTTAGGCCTGTTACATAGTGACAGACAAGAGTGCACGAAAACCTTGAACCTCCGGCCAAACTCCTTTCTTATTATTGGGTTTCCCTTTCACTGTCCCAACTTTACTTTATGGGGTTTATTTATCCAGTCAAAGGGGATTTAAAATAAAAAAAAAACAGAGAGAGAGAAAAAAATCTGCCTGGGAGAAGGAAGTGCAATAAAAATTCTTCAAAAGACAGGCCTGACATTGAGGGATAGAGGTATTATTAACTAGGCTCCGGCACAGAGAGCGAGGAGAGTCATTATACGTGGCCTAGAGAGAGGCGACAGAGGCCTCCTTCCAGATGAGCCGTTACAGATTGGAAGTGTTTAGCTTTTTGTTGATTAAATGTAGCCTGGGACGTTGGTATTGCCAAGCCTGGGGGAAAGGGTTTGTGTTCACTCAGACAAAACGCAGGAGAGGATATAAATAAAACAAAAGAAATGAGTGAATTGTGCTGGGATGCGTATCCAGAACTGCCGCAGGTACTGTATGAGTAATAGGGGTAATAGTGAATAGGGATGAAAAGTATGAATCATTTTATTTGTGCTGTTGTGATTCATCAGAGTGCAGGGAAGGACCTGTAGGACAATGTTAGCGCAATGTGTAATACCTCTGCTGATGGAAGATACATATGCTGATGTCCTGGTACAAGGCGATGCCTGTAATTCACGGGTCATGTGTGTTACTGGCTTCGGCAGCATCTGTCCGTTGTCTCGGCATGTTTTCTTTCTCATAAAATGACAATGCTGGCTTTTAATTGGGAACAAAAAATGTTCTTGCGTGTTTATTGCTTATCAGATGTCTGATGCCTGTGTGATAATAGGTGTGAGGTCTGATCCATGTATTAAGAGTCACTCAGATTCTGTCTGATACCATTACCTTGACAGGAGGATTATGTATTTGTTTTAAATTATTTATTGAAGTTAAGATATATAATATAAGATATTACTTCCAAAATGTCCCAATTTCAGCGGGACAGTCACGCTTTTGGGTGACTGTACCACTGCCCCCCCTGCTTCCCAGTTTGTCCTGTTAAATCTGCAGACTGGTAGGCATTAAAGATTTTTATTAAGTAAAAATTACTTTTTGCAACGATAACTGCGGCAAAAGGGGCGGACATTGGTCAGACCGGGGAAAGGGAAGGACTTATTTGTCCTAGTTCAGGCCCCTTAAATGTTGAGAGGTATAGATAAGGCATATATAAAGAAACACAATGCAAGTGATGTTGATACTTGATGACTAAATGGTAGCAACCACATTAAAGTTTATGGAGCATGGAGGAGCGGGAAAGGGAGGGTTCGTATGACCAGGGGCCACCACATGGGTAGCATAAGTTCATAGTCAAAGTCAGTGAAGAAGCCTGCAGCACATGGAAGGGTAAAGCAGAGCCGCCTAGGTGACCATGGTGAGGAGGGTGTTGATATAGGAAGCAGAGGGCTTTATAAATGTCTTGCTTGATATTACTAACCATACACTTCATGCTGTGAGTGTGGTGAATCATACTGCTGTTGAACTGGATTGAAGCAATTTAGCTTGTTTCCAGAAATCATGTGGTGCCCTTGTTTATTTTGGTGGGGATTGACAAGTGGAATATCCAGGAGAAAGCTTATTTGTATAGTGTTGATCATATTACAAAGAACTGCACTAAATATATGTGATTGTGCACATCATTTACTTCACAACTGGAGCTTACATGTAAAATTCCCTAGCGGTTACACAGCACAGAAGCTGCCCATTTGTTTTTGGAATAAAAGCTATACATTGATCGTCACACAACACATTGCACTCCGCATNGAATCAACACCTTAAACCCAGAGTGGTGAGATGACTACACCTAGCACAGCATGGTATGGTGTCTATGTAGACATTCTGGGGTCTCTCTTATTATGGTTCTACAGACATTCCAACATGACCCATTCCACCAGGTACAAAACACTCTGCTTTTTGTACTCTGAGCTTCCAACAATAAGTGATAACCACCTAAGAATAATATTTTTCCACCACGTTAATTTATTAAAACCCGTTGAGTGACTTTGGGAAGATCAGGATCAGGAGTATTTTGTACCTGGTGAAATGGGTCATGTTGGAGATTCTGGTTCTATATATGATAAGGCGATTAAAGTTTTGTGTCTCAAAACCTATATATTAGGAAGAGGTATCTGTAATATTGTTATCACACAGGGCCAATCTTCCAGGCTAATGAGATTATTTGCCCTCACTGTGTCCTATATGCTGTGTCCTATATAAGGTTAGTGGCATGGAAGTGGTGATTGAGCCTTATGACTGAGGGACACGTGACAGTGAAAACATACATATTGCACGTGGATTTTTTTCTACTTCACTGAGAGCACTCACTACAGAGGCAGCCCTGACTGATATGAGCACTAGATGTGTGAGATACATATCAAACACCCTTCCCACTAAAAACAGGATGGGACTAATTCTATCAAGGCTTTGTTGTTGTTGGTGTCTCAGAAGGAGATAGGAGGTGCCATGCTCACAAATGAGAGGATGAAAGAGACTCCCAGGAGTTGGATGTAGGGTTTGTAAAATGGGAGCATGTGTCCACAGCAGGGGGAACTTGCATAGAGACACAGACCTCCTGGAATTAGAACTGAACCTGAGGCTGGAACCTGCCCTACGTCTCCATGTCAAAGACCCATCAGGACTCAGAAGGTGGTTCCACCCACGAATCAGCAAAGATCAGAGTCACTTCCTGAAGTTCTTGAGGTCAGCACAGGTTCAAACAGAGGTCTGTCTTCAGCTCTCCCCTGTCAATCATTGGAATAATTTAGACTGGCTGTCAGCAACCTTGATCAATGAGTCCAAGAAGGAGCTGGGAAGCCAAAACTTTATTGCCCCTCCAAGGTTTTTTTTTGTTCTGTCTCCCTATCTCCTTTACACATCTTCAGAAGACCTGTCCACCTCTTAGAGTCATCACTTTTTAAGATGGGATTCCAATAGGAAACCCCTTACTGTGCAAATGCTTTGGAGGAGTCATAAAAAGCAACAATTTATCAGCATAAACCTTGTTCCTGGGTCATTCTGCTACGTTGCCTCTGGTTCATTCCATTGTCTCTGACATTCCCATTCTGCTGACACATGAGTACAAGGGCTGTAACCTTTTT
Source organism: Platyplectrum ornatum (assembly GCA_016617825.1). Lineage (NCBI taxonomy): Eukaryota > Metazoa > Chordata > Amphibia > Anura > Limnodynastidae > Platyplectrum > Platyplectrum ornatum. The sequence goes on along the minus strand of JABWIB010001656.1, from coordinate 12,974 downwards.
TTCTATAAGAACATGTTTTGTTTTGCTATTTTTGATTTCAACAGCTTGAAATTTGCGTGAACTTTAACAAACATAACATGCCAGCACTTTTTAGTATCAAATACGTTACCTGGACTCACCCTAGACTGATACCACTGATCTATTGCAGCAACCTACTACGTTATGTGTCATAATACCTCTAGTTCTTTAGGGTTGTGCCTTTACTCAATTGTGTACTGTATGAACTAGTCTGTGCCTAGCATCTTGATCATAGTGGAAGTGGTGGGATAGAAAATATCTATAATAGTCACACTTACACGTTGTCATAGACCGATAGAATTAAGNATTTCCCAGCNTCCAGATAACTTTCATTTATTGATTGAAATTCCTGCAGCTTCTACATTACATTGCAGAAGGGACCAAAATATCCTTAGGTGCTGTGAAGAAAAGTGTAATGGTCAGAGATTTTAGTTCTTGCCCTAATATTTTATATTTTCTTTAGGTATAATTTTTTGTTACAGAGCAAAATGGTTCTTATTAAAACATATTATGGCCACGAGTTGTAACATTTGGTCCATATTAAAAGTCCTTTTCTTGAGCGGAAACTGATGTAGAGACGGAAATATTCTTATAAATGTGATAACCTTACTCATTCTCACCTACTTGGTGCATGCAGCGATATGGGCCTATTTAACAATGGAGGCCTGGGCCTGTAGCCCAATTAGCCCCATTGTTAATCTGGCCATGAATAACGATGACACAACAATCGTAGATTTTTATTTGTCAAGCAAGAAGAATAGGAAGTAATTAATGAATTTGAATCTGATGCGTCAAAATGATTGGCAGAATTGTTAGATTACCCTAAAATTAAATATGATACCCTAAAGCTATATGAAATGTATTTATAAGCAGTGCTTAGCATTTATTTATAAAGTGGTCAATCTCTGACAGCCTCCTTAATGTAGTAGGGCGTACTTAGCCCCAGCCCCAGAGCTCCGACTTATGCCACCCATTCGGACTCGAGCCCTGTCTCTTTGCTCCATTCTGCACATTCTGCCCCTGGTGGCATCGTTATTAGATGCATCATCAGATTGCACTCTGTAGCCTATTACATAACCGCCTTAACTGTGCCACATGGCTGGAAACGTGACTCCAAGCCTTATCTATACGTTTAATCTTTACCGCAATACTGAAGAACACAATATCATTTTTCGCTGTCGCTTTCTGTTTTTCTGCATAAACCTTCAAGGTTCCGTTAGAAACCGATTCCCAAAAAATGTCACTTTCTGTCAGAATTCCACATTTAGCTTGAAAAGTACCCAATGATGCCAGTTGTGCTGGCGCTATCTGTGTGACAGTACAGTGCCGTGCCACTATCGGCTTCCTGCTTGCATAGCAAACACAGAGCTCTCAGTCTGTTCCCCTCATACTGCCTTGTGTGCACAGAAAGAATTTGCTTAATCATAAACAGCTTGCCTCTGAAAGCAGCCAAGAGAAATATAATTTCGATTAGATGTTTATAAAAATGCTATTGTACGCCGCGTATATTAATCATGTTGTTAGGTAAGCACAGTGACAGTTTTATGGCAGGTTTGAAGCGAGTCTGTCACTAATGCTCTCCGGATTATAATGCTTTCTTGCAGTTTTGATTCATTAGCTCAGATCCCTAATAGAATTAGTGCTTTCATTTCCTTTGCTTATTTGACATCTTCAATAGAATTCTTTTTTCTTTTTATCCTTTTTGTTGCCTCGACATGTTACCGTCTCTGTAAAAGCACTTTCAATATTTCATGGGGAGATTTAAAGTGCTGAGCGGATTTTTTGTGTGGTCTAAAAAAATAAAAAAAGCCGCTCGTTTGACTAACCATGGGTGCCAACTACTGTAGCGTAACTTAACCTCTTCTTACACCTCCACTGTGTAGCGCTATCCAATAGTCTTCTAATTAAATTGACAAAAATGGTAGATATACATAAACAGGGTGGAACATCCCTTTGATTATACAATTATATTATACATTAAATACACATGGTATATTGCTTCATTCCAACCATGTCTGCATGACATTGGTTTACTGCAAAGCCATGTGTAGGCCACAAACATATTCATGCCTTCCGACCAAAGCCTAACTGGAAAAACAAAACATATGCATGTNAATGGTAAAATCCAATATAACTGATATATCATGTGCATCAATCCACTATATTGTGCACATGGAGCTTACACTCTAAATTCCTCATGCNTATACTGTTTTGTAAGTAGGGGATGAGGTCAACACTTAGAGGCTTACCTGTATGGCGGATGGGAGATTGATGGTGGAGAACACAACTGGATCACAACATTGATAGATAAGTACTGAACATAATGGACCAGATTCAGACTTTAGGCCCTACTGACTTACTCACTCATGGTGAATTGCAGGGGAGGTAAAATGAATGTCAGTGTTTTCATGCAGGGAGAATATTTTTGCATTTTGCACACAGATACTGACCAGTGTTACTGTTACACTGTTATTAGACTTGGGCTAGGAAACATCAGCTCTCAACTCTAATACTGTTTGCAACTAATGAAATATACACTGCAATTCAAAATGGTTTTGCCCACTCTTGAGTAAGTTTTGAGTAAGTTAATAGTGCCTAAAGTCTGAATCTGGTCCAATGTTAGGGTTATGGTTAGAGTTAGACTGTGGACATTGTTGGTTATGTAACTGGTTACAAAACGAAGTCAATAGAACAATACTGTCAACCGTTGTTCACAGTAGATGACAACTTGTATGCATTGTCGGCTGTATAGATATAGGTAAATGTACCACCTACATACGATGGTCAGCAGTGTGTTGACAGAATCAAGGATACCACCACAAGTACAAGGATTGTCATTACAGCGTGTGTGGAAGTGGTTAGCTAATTATAAAGCTGCTTATAATGTGTTCTTTTTGTATGTGAGTATTTTCCTTAACTAAACCCATATTACTTTTTATCGCAGATACTTTGAAAGCAATTAATATCATGCTGTTAGTGCGGTGAGCGTACGTTTATGATGTATGTATGACAGCTAGGTGGGTTAAGTGTGTGGGACTAGGTGTTAATGATTGCACACACGCCTTTTATTTCTTCCTTTAGTTTGGATGTAGAGAATGTTCTTAGCAGNTCTCTACAATCGGGTTTTTGTTTTGTTTTGCCAATAAGATGCACATAATGTCAAAGGCGAATACAGCCTGCAGCGGTGTTAATTCCTCCTAAGGCTTGTTTGGACTAAGGGAACTAAAGGACTCATTCATGAACTGCAATTACCTGAATAAAAGGGGCTGATCTAGAGACGGAGACTAACAGCAAGAACAGGTGCAGCAATACACCTGGCCAAATCATGTGCAAATACATGTAACATTTTGCATCCAGGGTGAACATCTTTCTGCAAACAGATCATACGTCAGTGCTTTATTTTTAATAAGCGATTTATAGTTAAGAGCCACCCGCAATTTGATATGGTTTTGTCAAGAAATACAATTTTCTTTTTGAAACCACTTTGGCACAGTGGTTAGCATTGCTTCTTTGCAGCAGTGCAGCACTGGGTTTGATTTGTGGCTAGGGTGATGGCTAGGTGATCTGCATGTCATCCTAATGCTCTAACCGTGTTTGGTGGAAACCCATGAAAGAACATACAAACTCCACACATATAAGGTCATGTCTGGGGAATCAAACTTACAACCTCAGTGCTGGGAGGCATCGGTGCTAACCACTACCCATCCATGCTGCCCTCAAAATAATGTACATGTAAGTTATTTAAAGGGTCTTGGAATGGTATATACAATAATGTATGTGTGGTATATGAATGTGCTAATCCCAATATACCACACATATATATATATATATATATATATATATATATATATATATATACAGTATTTAGTGTACCATTCCCAAACTGCTTATATTCACCAAATATATTATTTATGTGACCACAGTATACCCAACATGTGCGGTATATATGGGTCAGAAAATGATGCACATTATAATACATGTGAGGTATATATAGGTCTGTGAATGGCAACCTATATACTGTGTATAAGATGAATGAATACTGGAAAAGCCATAAAGAATGATCAAGTCATGAGTCACATACCTGACATAGAAAGAAACACATAGAATGGACAGGACAGAGATATGCAGTGTTAATGGTGTTGTCCCCAGATGAGATAACCACATACCCACTATGCTCTGTCTAGTAGCCTTCTGGATGTGAACTCTGTTCAGCCTTGTGACCTTTCACATCAGGGAACCTGTTTACCAGCTGATGCTTTGACCCTTTGATCTGACGGAATATAGATAAACAGATATTATCATTCTAACAAAAACCTCAGCGTGTCTGATGATGCTTGTGGTGGTTTATTCTATATGAGAAAAACATAGACGGCTATAAATCAGCCATTATTGTAATCTGATGAAACACAATGAAGTGCATCTACTACAATGGTTCTAGTCTAGCTGATCCTAGCAGTTTGTTTTATTTCATATATATATTATCCAATACCTGTTAGATCAAATGTGTTATATATGTGGAAACATACATTTCTATCTACAAATTATTTTATCCTTATTATCAGAATGTAGAATTACTCTCAATCTATCGTATCACACCCACATTTTGGTCTGGACCAATATAGTCTTCCGATTCTGAAATCCACCNTACCTGGTCTCTGATACCTGACTAATCTCATAGACACTCATAGACACTATTCCTGCATCTGCCATGTGGATTGTTATGTCATGNCATGAAAGGCCTTTGTATTCATAAATAAGGTCCCTTGATAATTACCATACTATGTATTGATCATTTCACAAGAGTACATGCCCAATGGTACCTCTCAGCTTATATAGTAGTAAAAAAGAATGGCGGTCCCCGACCTGGCACAGAGCATATCCCTTTAGCCTGAAGCCGAACCATCGCCTGTTCCCTAGCTTTCTATTTATAAATTTATTATTTATGACTGTAATGCCTTTGTTTTATGCCCCCCCCCCCCCTTCCCGGCCAGTACAGCAGGGCACTGTGGCGCCATACCAATCCACAATAGTAATAATAATAATATTAACGTGTTTGCTGTTTGTACCTCCCGATGTGTAAACCTTTACATGCCCTCCTGGCCTGGTCTTTGTAACAAACATTATATTAAAGCGCCTCTTACTGGGTTTTGCCTGGTAATCCAAAGGCATCTGTTCGGTTTTACAGCATCTGTAAAAAAAACATAAAGCGCCATGAGCCAGTCCCGGGAACGCCACTGCAGACTGGTGCCATTCAAGCGAAAGAGGAAATCTAGGCTGGGGGAGCAATCTGGAATTCGGAGGCATTTAGGAGAACGGCAAATATTTTACATAAACCTGTTAACTTGTACAAGGCATGGAAGACACTTCAAAGTGGTAATAGAAAGCAGCTGTGTCAACGGNGTGATCTGTTTGGGCCAGTTTGAGATATTAGCTGCAAGTTTGCCTATTTAAACGGAGCAGTAAATTATAACATAATTCACATTTCAGAAGTTTTTTTAAAGGCGCAGCGATCAGCCATCCTGCCTCCTAACTTCTTATAATTGTTTCATTTTCTAGGCAGATGAAAAAAAAAAAACATTATAAAATATAAATTATGTATTTGTTGCCGCTGGTATGTTACGCCGTTCTAGTGCAGCTGCAGAATTTGAAGGTTTTCCAACATTTAATTCCATTTTAAGGATCTCTATAACAGTGCGCTTNATTCTTTTAGCAAAACAACAGGTGATGACATTTCAATGATTTACTCGACGATAAAAAAAAAGTGGCAGTGCGCGGTTACCCGTGGCAACCAATGCGACGAGGGCTTTGGTCCAAACCCCTTATGCAAAAAGCAGAGGTGTGCAGTTACCGGGGACAACCATACAGATGGAAGCATTCAGTCTGGACGTGGGCTAATGAAAGGTGACGCTGGATTGGCTGCCATAAGGATACAGCACATTTACACTGTCGATTTTGATTTTTGGAAAGATGTTCAACGAAATGAGTTTACCACAGACGTATATGACATAGAAAGACATAACATATCCCCCCCTAAGTTCCTTGTGAGGGTTAAAGGTTCGTCTAATGCGCGTGCAATAAAGAGTATTTTAAGGTTGACAGTATCTTGGCAGTTCTTTAGGGATCCTTCCCTCCCCCTTCTCACCCCTCCAACAGCCTTTACTGTACTGAATCCCTGGCCAGAATTAATAACATTCCTTTCAAAGATTTCCAGAAAGAGACTTTTCTTTTCAGCAGGAAAAAAAAAAAAAATAAAGGGTCGTTTTTAGGGCAGACTTTTGAAAGCCCGGCTGCTTGGAGAGAGGGTAGAAAGGCCTAAACTTGCGAGAGTTTGGCCAATTTGAAGACAAGTCAGCTCAGTGATTGAAGCCTTGTTGATTACAATCAATCAAACCACAGCAGACAGCTGCATAATTTGTAATTTACCTCAAGTGCTTAACCTGACCAAATGCACTCCGGGTGACCCTGTCTCTCCACAGTGGCTCCCTGTTCCCCTCCCTCCTGGACATTGACTGATGGAGATCTTTCCCACTATTGGGGCTTTGATAGCCCATAACAGGTAAGCAAAGTTCAGAAGCAAAGGAGGCGGTGAGTTTGATTTATACACAGCCAGGAGAAAGAAGGATGGGGTGAGGAGTGGGAGGAAAAAAAAAAAAAAAGGGAATATTTCAGTCTGACATCAACCATCTGTACAATCCATCCGTCCTTCCTCTCTGTCCCTTGGGTTTTTCTTTATTGGGAACAGCAGAACACAACCTTTTAAAGGGAATCTGTCTACTCCAAGCCGTGTCTTGGAAGAAAATGTTTTATTGCCTTTTAATAGAGTGTGAAAATGTTCAGATCCGATGAGTCAGCCTTGGCGAATAAAAATGACAGCAGTGATTTTTATTAAACGGGTGCGCCACGCCTAAATATAGTGTGGATTGCAAGCTCTTTCACCCGTAAAAAAGAGCGTACTATATATTAAAGTGAGAGCGTAATTTATTATTGCCATTTTTTTATATATGCATAAGGTCTAATAAAACCAATTTAAATAAAGGTTGCCAACTATCCCAAAATGTCCAGGAGACTCTGGCAAGTCTCCCGGTATCCTGCAATTGCAGATCCAGACCAGAGCTGTACTATNAATGGGNGGAGCTTAATGGCGCCACGTCCGCCCGTTCATAGCAATTGTGTGGGTTTTCTGCTCGTTGGGGATTTGCGGATGATTTAATCCTTTGGCTTCTCCCATGAGAGAGGAANTAAACGTCTGCAACCCTGATTGAAATGCTTTGTCCAATTCGGATTAATAATGCTAATAATGGGGTATCATACTATCCCACATCATAGTATTAAATGACTGCAATGTGCAGCTGCTTATTAGACAGCGCACGTCACCAATCACCAGCCGTCCTGGAGCATTTTATTGTGTTCTATGCCATCCTTAGAGAGNACTCCGTCATCTAAAGTGTAAAACTATAAACCTCACATCAAAGCCCAAACATCTAGAATTGTAAAACCAACACTATAATTAAACTATTTTTTTTCTCGTCTTTGGTTCAGTCTTCTTAATGGTGTCATTATGACAGCATGGGGACGTCTGAGCTGTCACTTTAGGACAGGAATGTGTGTGTTAGAAACATTGAGAAATTAGAGCCATACGTCCTACATGCAAAGCTACGGCAAAGCCTGTGACGCCTTCAAAAATGCGCCTCCTCGTCCACCTCCGCTGTCTCACAACTGCGAAACAAAAAACTGTCACCTTGTCATCAAGCTGCAAAACCTCTGGTTTACTTCATAGTAGTTTCAGTGCCCTCNCTTAGGCCATCTTGCTCCGTTAGTGGAAATCTTGTCACACAAATTGCGACAAACCGAAATTTTACTGTCACTTCAGCATCTTTTAGCGCACCACAAATGCTATCACAAAATATAATAGCAAACTGTAATGGGTTTTTTCCCTCCACCCAGTCTAAAGAGGTGAATGACGAGCTATGATTTTATATATTGCCGTGATCCTATGTGACAGGCACAGGACAGCGTTGCCACAGGGCGTCTCGTGCCCTGAGGATATGCTGATCAGTCTGGGGTTGCAAATTGTGGACAGGCATCTGCTTTGCATATATAATGGATAAATATGGAAGGCAGAAAAACGTTTATTAAGAATCATCTCATGCAAAGATCTATTAAGTTCAAATAAATGATTCCAGAGCTGCAATGCTATAACACATGGTTTTAAACTTCACTATTTAATTGGGTGGTAACATTTTACAATTTAGAAGAGTAATGCTGTTGATTCTACATCTGGGATCTCTAGCATTTTGCGGTTTCTAACAACCTGCTTTGATGTCACAATTAATTGCTTATAGGACTTGGGAGCCGTACAAATTAGAGGTTAAACTATGCAAATCGTTCTTGTCATATACATGTACACGTCCCTCAGTTACCCATAATCCTCAGCTGCGTTATGACTAGTACAGGCCTTGTTTTGTCCAGTTATGCTGAGCTTAGCTATCTTATATTAATTTTATTCTATTTTACTGGACATTTTGGATTTACATCGAATGTAAAAAATAATAATGATAGTTATCTTCAGCATAGACTTAAGATACTACAACAATGCATGTTTATGAAAATGTGATCGCTTAAACTTGGTAATGCCAAGTGCATTTTAAGTAAGTGTTACAAGCTGTAACAAACTTGATGTTTGTTGCTCATCACTGTGTTACGGGCTGTAGGGTGCCCATTATTTGGGCCATCCCGTTGACTGACCCAGGATCCTTTGAGCCCCTGCCATAGCTTGGTGCAGTGAAGCTANTTGGTTCTCGCACTGGTGACTCATTTCATTCGACTCATTGTCTCAAATAGCTGAAGATGGCTTTCAATGTGGGAAAACCAAGTGGAGAGCAAAACAATGACTAAATGACACAACACTTAGGACTACATGTGGAAACATGGAGATGTTGCCCATAGCAACCATAGCAATCAGATTTCAGCTGACATTCTACAGTATGTAAAATGAAACTGAGGGCAGGAATCTGATTGGTTTCTATGGGCAACATCTCTACATTTACATTCCCACAGCTTAGTAAATATAGCCCTTGGTAAGAGCTGGTTGTATAGGGAGTGGCGTATATATACTGGGGCTATGGGGGCATACGGATGGTATATAAGCAGGAAGTAGCAAGCACGTTTGGCANGGCTCATGTAGCTTAGTATGCCACCTGGCTCCCATTATTGTTCTATAAGCGGGTGTTTTTTTATTAGGGCTATTATTGTGGTGAAGGTATGATTTGAGCATTGGCAGGCTAGTGATACCCGCTATGGTGCACAGTAAGTAAATCAGGCTATGTTAGGTCAGGGCACTTATAGGCCGGTGCAGCCCCCCCCCCTGAGCTTTGTGTGATCCATGCGCCTATTGTATCAGCACTGTACCCTTGCGTGTGATGTGTAAAGTGCTGTGCACCAAGCTGCTAATAATAAACAGGATCTCAGACTTGAACCAGCAGCCGGCAGGGGTCTGCTGTGATCCTGTCTGTGTCATTAATCACAGGCTGGCTGTGTAGGATGGACACCTGCCTGTCTAAGCCTTGGCCTCCCGCTGAGAGCTTTGATGTGACTCTGTGAGAGAGTGAGGCCTGTTCTGATGTGTCTCTTGTGGAGGCCGAGAGGGAGGGAAAACAGCTCCTTCTATCAAATAATCTGTTCCTGTGAGTTCAGGCAGGGGCCAGGGGTCAGACTGCTGCTTTTGGGAGAAGGCAATGGCTGTACAAGAGAGAAAGCACTCACCCGAGCAGCGNATTTATGGAAATACTGCGGCCTTATCTTAACGCCATTGCTTTTACCCTACTCATCTGTTGTCATGGTTAACTGGGGTTCCCATAGGGGGACTAGGGTACAAACAGATTGCTTCCTGCTNCCATGACCACTACGTATAGAATGTACAATATACTTCGCACATTACCATATTGACGTCCTGTAAGGTTTTGCATAAGGTAGACAGGCCCTCTTAGATGATTGGCCATCTATGCATTGANCTTAGATCCATTTAATGGTTATCATTGCCTATTGTCGTCATACACTTGTTAAATATAAAATATAACACACATATAACACAGATATCTCCTATCCCAAAACATTTGGGAAACATATTCTTTGTTTAACTCTTTACGGACTTGTGGCATTATGGTGTGGTGGTGGTAAGTGTTTAGCAAGCCCTGGTGCTGGGGACGCGAGTTTGACAGTGACTATCCTTGTGTAATAAGATTTTCTTTTTCATAGGTACACAGTTTTTCTGTATCTTAGTTACAATCACATTTTTACAATTCACGCCATACCCACCAATTGTCCAATTACGTGTTCTACCTTAAGTCAGGGCTGCTCTCCCGGAATTTCCTGTAGACTTCAGAACTTTTTTGTTTCCTGGGAGGGAGAAACCAAAAGTCTGCAACTGGCTTAAGTTTTATGCACCTATGTCTGTGGAGGATGGTGTCCCCGAAAAGTCTACAGCCTGGCCCATACTGTACAATTTAAATGCTTCCTTCCCCCATATCCCTGCTCATTAGTCCTGGTTCTGCTCCTGCTTAGTGCAGACAGGGTTTATTTTATCAGGATGAGGCTCTAGGACTCTTATGTGCGGGAAGATTATACATATACATTATATGACTTCTATAAATCTTTATATCTGTAACATTATAAAGTATAGAATATAACCAGTCTCTCCAAACCATCTCTATTTATCTTGCAGTAAGACCCAGAGCAGTGGTAGAAGCTGATGGAGACATGCAGAAGATAACAGCACATCAGCATTGGCTAGTAGTCTCCACATAGGGGCTATAAGGAAGACTGGCGCCCTCTAGCCCTGACCTGACAAGCTAATTAAATAACTGGACCCCCTATAGCTACTGTGTGACCTCAACAATGTGACGTAGAAATGCTATGAAATGCTATGAATGCCCTCTCTCTCACCCTTTATCTGACATATACATGATAACTTCTGTTCCTGGACAATGATCTGCTGATATATGTGAGTCCTATTGATGTTATTGCACTGTGGAGTAACTACATTGGATTTAATAAATCACATTTTATANATCCTGTAACTGTACTGCAGTGTGATAATGTGTCCTCTATGACACCTATCTGATGGTGACAAAGGGCTGTAGCTTAGACCATGTCACCCCAGGGTCATGCAGGTGTGATGTAGATGAAGTAAGGGTGACATGTAGATAAGGGGAGTGAAGTGGTGTACACAAACAATGAAAATAAGGGTCATCCAGGTCATTTTTCGGTGTAAGGACGCTATGATGGATTTATATAGTAGGTTGTTTTCTTAGGCCGCAGTATCACACGTTTTCTCATCACCTGTGTCTATGTTCTCTACACCTGGTTATTGAGTAAAGCTAGGTACACACGGTAAGATAAATTGTTCCAATCGAAAGATTTTTCAAGAGTGGGTAAAACCATGTTGAATTGTAGGGGAGGTAGAATGAATGTCAGTGTTTGCATGCAGGGAGAATACTTTATTTTTGCATGTTGCACACAGATACTGACCAGCGTTACTGTTACACTGAAACATCATCTCTCACCTGTAATACTGATTGCAACTAATGTTGTTTACCTCCCCTGCAATTCAACATGGTTTTGCCCACTCTTGAAAAATGTTTCGATTGGAACAATTTATCTTACCGTGTGTACCCAGCTTAAGCTATATAACAATCTATGACTAGATATACTCTGCCACNGTGCACGACTCCTCCATCTTTCTCTTTACCCAGAAGCCCTCACTCGTCCACGTTCCTCTGAACTCTACATGTTCCTTTCTTTCTTACCTCTTAGCTGACAATCTGCAACCTACGACGCACCACAAGGGGGCGCTACATTTGTAGTATTATTTAGGACAGTGGGCTGGTTTGAGTTTGCAGGTGGTCCTTCTGTAGTTTTGGGTTTAAATTGCTAAAATGAAAGCACCTGCTGCTTATATATGTGGGTGTAGCTAAAAAGCCCAAGTGCCAATATCTGTGTAGTGCTGCTCAGTACCCAGTGCCCGGATCCATTGGCATCTGAAACCANGACAGCAGCATTTTATTTAATGCAAACAAAGATAGGCTGAAGTCAGTCTGGAATATGTAATAATGTTTCATGTAATGTTGTTGTCATTATTCATTAGCCTGGAGTGTTTCATGACCTTGAACTTATGAGAAGTGGGCATTGCAGGTGCAGACAACCATTGGAATGCGTCTACGTGATCCGTGGTTTTCTGCACAGCTTGATTGGAGCAAATGCAATGGTATGGCTGGATATAGCCCTAGTCAGACTTGTGGTTCATCTCCATTTCATGTGAGGATTGAATAGAAATCTTAAGGGATACCTCCCAACTTTNAGGGGGCTGAAGAAGGGGCAAATAACTCTGCCTAGGCCTAAGCCCCATGACAACTCTGCCCTCTTCGCGCACCTTTTGTTGCCATGATTGTAAAAAGAACCCTCAATGATTACCTGTCTGTCCACTTATAAGGACAAACAGNTAGGCGGATGGGACAGCGGGGCAGTCAATCAAAGACGGGGCTGTCTCACTGAAATCGGGACAGANGGGAGGGTATGGTAANGTAAAGGTCCAAACAAGTAGAGTGCTTGGTTACAGTGGTTGATCTGGTATCTGCTTGAGGTCTCAGCACATCGGGAACAGAAGTGTTTCCATGCTATTGGAAAATAAACCAAAATGACGTTGTGGATGCCTTGGGGTGGATCAGCTATGCTAATAAATTGTACAGTACTTACACAGTTCCCATTTTCCAGTTAGGATCCCACGGTGATGTGCAGGGCCCATTAGGTGATTTCAGGAGATCGCCTAGACCGGCCTGCCGATTGGGTGGGTGGCCAGTTAGCAGTGTATGAAAAATATATATATATACTAAAAAACCCTAAAATAAATTCCAGAAGGGAAGGAGGACTGCAATATTTGAATTATAAATGTAATTTCCCTC